>JARDUL010094529.1:0-11454 GCA_030265205.1 Dirona pellucida | reverse complement strand
ACACACACACACACACTCACGCACACATACACATTCGCCAAACACACTCATCCACCGGTCAACTATATGTCAGAATTGGATTATTAAACGTAACGATACAGATACATAGATAAAAAGTCGTTGCCGTCAAACCCATCAGGCCTAGTAATGGGCATGTATAATTATTTGATACGCCATGGAGAACAGCAGGCGATATAGCGGAAATGACTTCCCGAAAATCAAGCAAGAGGTCAAATTGCGCGGAAAACATCAATTATTATTATTATAATATCAAATAACGTGTCCACACTGAGCATTGACCTAACACTAATAATAGGGAACATAATGGTAATAATGATGATGAGCGGCGATACTGACAGGAGACTGGACAGCAAACATAATTACAGATGTGACTGCCATGACAGATCGTGGACAATGACAATGACATGTTTTACAATAAGGTGTAGTCAATCACACGGTTAGAGTTATACTTAACTTACGTACATCGGACCAGTCAGTATAAAACAGTGTGACGAGTATCATACTCTAGAACGCTTAATCCGAAATGTTTGCGACTCCTCCTTATAATTTCGGATTAAACAAGTTTCGAATTACCCTTTCCCGAGGGAGATGACATATTGTCCTATTTGGACTGTTTTACAGCTGCTGTACGTTATTTCATCATTATCTGGTGCTGCATCACTTACTACAATGAGTGACGATAAGAGTTTTCGGCGTTTCCATCGATGCGGTGTGTGTGTGTGTACGTGTGTGTGTGTATTGGGTATCGTTGGTCGAGACGGACACTGACTAAAAGCCGGGCTAATCCGAAAAAAGTCCGTTGTGGATTCGAAATTGTTTCGGACTATGGGTATTTTCGGTTTAAACCATAGTCAAATTTCGGATTTAACCCAACCGATTTCATTATTTGTTTAAATAATGATAATAATTATAAAAATAAATAAATAAATAAAATAAGATTTCCAGGAATTGAGAGCCTTTTGGATTAATGTTAGTTTCGGATTAAGCGTTCTCGAGAGTATATCATACTCCTACAACTATCCAAAGGGGGAGACCCGGTCTAATTTAGTTAAACGTTCCTTTAGACACTAATATACAAACCAAAACTACACCAAAGGTCTTGTTATTACCAAAAGGAGGCACTGACCTCCCTATTACTATTACTATTACACATGTCATCTGCGATAGAACTATAGAACTTGTGGGATAGATAGAGCATTGAAAACTCTCAGTCTCAGATTACGTCTTACACTGCAGCCAGCTAGTAAAAGTTTTCATTTTGGGTACTCGAAAAATGTTAAACTCTCAATTGATTGCGTTATTCCTAAAAGTAAAAGCACAAACCACAGCAGTAGGATTGGAGTTAGAGCAAAATACTGAATTGAAGTTCAAGTCCACTAACGATAACTCTTAATAAAAAAGTTGGGCAACATAACCTGAAACTGGAAGAGACAAATTGTTAATATTTCACGTTGCAAAATTTTCATTAATTCCTTACCTTTCGTGCCGATAGCAAAGTTTAAATGATTTCACTGCACACTTTGTACTTTTATATTATACAGTTGATGACAATTGTCCTCATAAAAAGCACACGTGGAAGAACTTGTTATGTGACATGAGCTGTGTGAAAAGCACATGTGGAAGATATTGGGGTGACCTTAGCGTATGCAGCAAATTTGGAGGAAGATGTGAGGAGGGAGGGGGGGGGGGGGGGGGGGGGGGTTAGCGGGGAGAAAAGGTCATGTGAAAAAGCTGGCCCATTGGGTAACTTGACCTGGGTTCAATAGAGACCGCATTTTTTTGGTGTTGTGATGCACTTGCACTCTACCATTTGCCCAGCTCAAACAAGTGAAGTAAGACAAGGCAATATCAATAATTTAAACATCCCATTTGATTTGTTATTTCTATATCTTGAACTCGGTCACGTTGACCAACGGCAAGATATGTAACGCACAATGTTTTCCATGATGATATTATAAATACCAAACTGCATCTGTGGAATTTCCGCATACATTATAATTGAATTAAACCTGTTTTTGAAAAAACGAAAATAAAAATAGATAAAATAAAACAAGTTAAAAAAACAAACCAAACAAACAATCTCTCTCCCCCCCCCAAAAAAAAAGAAGAAGAAAAAGACCCAAAAAAAAAGAAGAAGAAAAAGACCCCAAAAAAACCTGAACACAAGCAAAACAATGACAGAAAAAATCCGAAACAAAACCCAAAAACAAAATAAAAACAAATAACAAAACCAACAATAAATCATCAAACACGATCATGTATCTTGGTATCAATATTATTATTTTTATTTCAATGGTTTTTTTAAAAATGTTTTTTTTGTGTGTTTTTTTTATGTTTGAAGGAGCGAGAGAGATTATTGATAGTAAGTGGAGATCAACAGTTTAGGAATTCAAGCACACAAAAAGTCTCAGTATTTAGAATAAAGTGTTACAATATATAAAGATAATAAAACCACATTAGTATTATGTGAGAGCAAAAGACATAAGGTTGAAAACTTGATGGAGATGGCTACGCTGGACGGTCCACTCAAAATATAAAAATAGGATTAATTAACTGGAGCTGCATTAGTCTATGTACATTATATTCTACATTCTACAACATTGTAATAATTTCTTACACCATTTAGGTAGTGAGGAATAATAATATAAAAACGTATAATATGAGCATTAGTTTCAAAAAGACAAACATAAGGGTAAAAACCTTCATTGCAAATACATTCACAGGCACAGTTTATTTACGTTACATTTGATGAAATGTAATCGGGTAAAAATAAAAATGCCTTTCGTTAGTAAATTTCAAAAAAGTGGTTTTCATGACATATATCTGCATATCTGTTGAACCAACGATATCTCTCTCTCTCTCTCTCTGTCTCTCTCTCTCTCTCTCACACACACACACACACACACATACAAACATGCACATATTTTCAAAATGAATGAATGTTTCTATCAGAAACCGTGACATACAAACATGCTTGATAAAACTTTAACAATCTTTTTCAAGTTCGGTAAAAGTATATCATAAAAAATTGTAAAAGTTTAACCCACTGCAATAAATATTAGACCTTTCAGCTGAAAATCTATAAATTCGGGTCTGACATGATGTCAAGGGTGCTTAATAAAAAACAAAACAAACAAACAATAAGGGGCAAAAAAATTGCAGCCAGATGGACTGGGAAAAAGGCAAGCAAGTGCATAGATAGCTTGGAACTTGGAACACATTTCTCTCCGGTGTTTTGCTTCTGTTGATAGGGCTAACCAGACATGTTTAAATGGCAATGCCTCAGCACATAATTACACCAAATCAATTTGGTTAAAGTCACCATTTCAAAAGATGAAAAGACAAGCTTTTACAAGATACCAATTACTCCATATGCTTAATTTCCGACTCACTTGGACTGGCCGGGCAATTTTATTGTCAACAACAAGAAAAACCCTAATGGGGCAGACCAAAGAAGATACAGAGAGAAATGGCTTCAGAGATTTTTAAGATGTGGAGAATTGACTCAAAGAAAAGGATTTAAAAAAAAACTACATTCATTAATACCAAACCCTGGCATCGAAAGGTATGAGTATTTAAAAAATACAATTTCAAAAATATTTTTGACCAGAAAAAGTCCAGCTACAATTACTATGTGCTACTTGCTCCGTGGCTGATACTTAAATTATTTCCGGGTTTTATATTTTTGAAATAACCCTAAAGACAAAAAAGTGCCCTTGTTGATCAAATATCGGCATTTCTATTTCTATTTAACATTGTTTGTTGCGTCCCAAAAAATTTGAAATCAATATTTCCCCCATTCCATCAAACATGAGATTGCTTGTGAAAATGTTCTAACAAAACATAAGTGTGCAATGTTTCTCAATTCCCACAAAAATGAGTTTGCAGGTGGGTTTGTGAAATAAATAAACCACAAGATCCTTTTCATACTACCATCATCACAATTACCATATTTGTGTATTTGAAACTAAGGTTTCACAAACAACACATCATCCACGCATGTAAAAACGTATCATGTATTCTGAGATTTTCAAAAGTGACCAGTCACAGACTCAGAGAAACGGTAGATTATATATCAACATCAACATACAAAAGTAATAAATAAAATAACAATTCATAAAGCAGTAGAATTAATACAAAATAAAGCTCCAAAATGACGCTTTTTCTTACACACACGAGAAAAACTCAAAACAACAGATCATACCAGATTCATTAAAAACATTATTACACATTAGATAGAAGATCACAGTCAGCTTGAAAACTAGATCTAGTGCTGATACTGATAGAGAAACAAATAAATAAAGGGTCGGTATAATATATATATATATATAAAACTAAAGCACCTCTATCCAACAGATAACGCTTCAAAACATTTATTTTCTCCAGGACGACATACACTGCAGATCATTTTCCCAGCTGTAAGCTGGCACCCATTTGAACATCGAGGCCACCGAGTGAGGCAATCGGAATAAACATGTTCATATGCCATTTCAAAACTATGCAACTAAATCGTTTGCGTAAGAAAACAACGTAAATATAAATTAATGACAATTTTCTCTATTGCCAATTACATCAAATTTATTCAGACTACTATCTACTCACTTCTCATACAGCATTGTGCACACTGTAAGCAGTGGCAAACTTTAACACATCCCATTAAAAACATTCAGTTACAGACAGTGTTCACATAATATTAAAAATATTCACTACTCTATTTCACTCTTAAAATATCTTTCTTTTTCAAGCTCATATAATGTGAAGTAACTATATGACTACTTTGTGTAAATGGAATTCCTCCTCTATCATAAACACGTTCATCAACCAAGACGGTGGCTGTACACACAAAAGACATTTCTGATCAAAAAGAAACATGAGGCAGTCTTCATATTAGGTTATCACAATAGCTGCAAGCTGATAATGTCATGGCCATTACATGCTTGCCGGCACTCACATAGAGACACACACACACACACACACAAAAACAGATATAAACATGCGCACGCACACACACACATACACACAAATAGATACAGATTCACATGACTCACATTCACACACCCTCTATACACAAACACAAACACACCATTATAAAACAGTTGACCCATTGGATTCCACTAAACCAGATTGGTTGTACGACTCCATCTAAACACCTCCGCCACTTCTCTCCACCGTGATCTTCTTGCTCTTGGCTGCGGCTGCTTCGCTCAATTCCACAGCCTTGGCAAAGCGACTGTTGACCACATGACCATCTTGTATAGCACTCATAAGCTGACGGAGGAAGAGACAGAGAGAGAAAGAGAGACATGAGCATGATATTAACAAATTATCAAATTGTTAAGCTTCTAAAAAACTATAAACCATCTATAACTCATGCCTTGTGTCATTTAAATCACTGTGCCTTTTTGTACAAATCTGCTTGGTCAGAGTAAAGGGGGAAACAAGACCTCCACCACCAGCAGATTGTGAGAGCTGCGAGCCGTCATCAACATCATGTACTTTGTAAACCTTGCATGACAACTAATGTTTGGGTTTCAGGAGGCTAACATGAGCTACCCGCAAATCATAATTGCTAACATAATAATGTGTAATGTATTGTAGTATTTAAAAAACCCAAACTGAAACAAAGAAAAAACAGCAACAAAAACGGACTAAAAAGAAATTATAAATACATAAATATTGTATGTACTATATGATATATATATAGCTGTGTTGTTTAAATCTTAAGCTGTGTTATCTAAATTTTAAGCATTTCTAAGAATAATTGCAGATTTGCGACTTGACAAACTTTGGATATTCAACCATGCATTTTGGCAATGTCATATAAAAGAGCCATTCAGAAAATTCTTCAACAAATCGAGAAAAAAAGAGGAAAATTATTCTCATGACACAGAACTAAGCACGTGTCATCACTTGTGATAGATAGATGCACAGAAAAGCAAAGGCAGCAGATGACAGTCTATAATAACAACTAGGGTCGGGTGCCCTGATTTTACCAACACTTGAATAAACTCAGTCTGAAAAGGCTTTCAGCTTTAGTTAGAAATTAGCCTCAGTCCAAATCGTTTCACACCTCTCCTATTATTTTTTCGTTACATTTCTTAGAATTTCTTGTAAGTATATCAATATCATATCCAACTATGGTTGCTGATCAGAAATCATTTAAAGTCATCCAACACATTTGAGAGAACCGTGCGTCATGCATTCAACCAACCACCACCAACTCGACTTTTTTACCGAACAAGCAGGAAGACAAACAATAAAAAACCAAATCGACAACTCGTTTCATCGTTGCTAAGATGTAAAAAAAAAGCAGGCTGAAAAGGCCCCGAGAAGTTAAACGAGAGAAAACATCATTGGTGAATGACTGTCTTAAAACCATAATATAACACTGACTCTGTTCCGTTATCTGAACATCATCACATATTGTGATGTTCATGACCGATAAAAGTATGTGTGTATTTGGACTCTGTTGGGTTGGTCCTTTGCTTATCTTAAGCTCCTGATTCATAAATTTGTCAAAGTGGTGCTCAGCCAAGAGTTGGCCCTGAGGCTACAAAACAGGCTCAAACATTACCGAAATATGGTCAGATAAGATACAATAGAATGAGATAAGATAAGATATACTTTATTAATCCCAAGAAGGACATTTTTAGTGTTACCCTTCACAAAATTACTCTTTATTAGCTGACATAAATTCCCTTATATCACCCTGATTATAATAGTTATATACCATGGAATACACCAAAGATGTATGCTCCAATAAATGAAGCTGATGCAAGGAAACTATTGCAAGTAACACCAACCAACAATGAATATAATAATTCAAGTACAGGCTCACAGATTTTACTACATCATTAATCCCCCAGGAGATGTGTCATTCAAAGTCCATCTAATCTCAACTCCAAAAGAAGCATACAGTAGAAAAGCCTGTGAGGCTGATTTCACTAACATATTGAAACACCTTTATCTGCCCGAAGTCGGGTAATCTGAGTCGTGTATGGAAAACGTGTAAAGTGTATTTTCCATGAACTCAACATAGGGCCCAGCATTGCCAGGATGCAAACCCAGAATTTCAAAATTTCGAACCTAGCAGCTTAACCACTTGGCCACTGACACTATGCTGTATTCCATTTCATTTTTTTCCCCCTCAATATTTTTTTTAAACCATCATAATCGGCGTTGAAATCTACCTTGCATACCTAGAACCAATGACTTTCTTGTTATAAAGACAGTTGATGGCCAGCATAGGACAAGACAGGAAATTTTGACAAAAATCCCTGATCAAAATTCTAAGCAGGTCAACAATAAGAGAAACCAGACAAACGATCGGCGATAGACACTTAATCACAAGTTTCCCATCTAACCATGCAAATCTGAACAGCTTGACAATTATCCTTGTAGCTAAATAGGTTGGCAATTAATCATGCAAATCAGAACAATTTGACACTAAAGGCTTGTGAACAGGTTGACATCTAACCATGCAAATCTGACCGTTTTGACACTTAGGTTTGTGAACAGGAATAAAATAAAAACTAAGTTACGATGTTACTATTAGTTGACAAAATAACACAACCTATGAAAAGCAAGTGGCTATATAGTGTTATGGCACACGGAAGGTGAACATTAGATAAAAAATCAAACCATATATCTATATTGTTATTATAAATGAAATATAAAAATATAAAAAACAAAATAATCTTTAAATGAAAATGAAGCAGCAAGAAAGATTGGCTATTTTTCATAAATTAAAATGATGATGATGCTGATGCTGATGATGAATTTACAATATAGTTTACAGGGTTTCCGAGAAAAGCCTGACCTCCGACTCATCTGATTCTGTCCAGCCACGCCGCGAGACAATGAATGATTCTAACCCGTTCCAGGTATTTTGCCCAGATATTTTGCGTTGATTGATTTCCAATGCACATACAGTCAAAACCTGATATCATATATTATAATATGGACATAGTCGTCAAGTGTCAAGCCTGTCTATTATTAATTATTCCTACTACAATCACATCCCGTTAGCATGCACAGCATTCTTGCGGCAAGACTAAGGTCAAACTTTCCTCACAATGCACACAAGGAGGGTTTGCAAGTTGCATTCAACAAAAGGATTCTAATGATGCATAGGATCTAGTCAATGAAATTAAAATGAAAAATAACAAAAAATAATTTTCTGAATAATAAAAAACTTGTTATGAACTGCAATGTATTATATGATAAGTATCAGCCACCTAAAATCAAAATAAAACCGCACTCAAATAAACAATAAATCTTCATACATTTCTACAAGCAACCAAGGCACATCTAGATAAGCCAAACGGAAATATCAATAACAAAAATAAAATAGTGTAAATCGGTTAGTTTGAGAAACCCAAAGATAGTTTTATTTGTGGAAATAAGGTGGCGAAATGCCACTGAAATAGAAGTTTATCTATCTAAATCTTAAGGGCATCATCAAAGTTGAACGCACAATTTAATAAATTTCTCCGTACTTCCCGAATAGCAAGGTCAAATTGGGGTAAAAAATAAACTAAATAACTTGTTCGATTGAAGAGCCAGACCTTTTTAGAAAACTAGACGTAGCCCCGGGACGAATCCCCTGCGTGGAATTGGCAATAGAACAATGACAATGGTTTGGAATTTGTAAATTATCTTTTTCATAGAAGCTACGATATAGGCCTACATTTTGTCTGCTCAATTGTAACTTGCTTCTCGTAAATTTCCTAGAACAGTCAAATGCAAAAAAACAAAAACAACCTCAGCGACTTAAGACAATTTAAAAAAAGAAGGAAATTAATTAAAACAATGCCAGAAATGTGAGCAAAAGTCAAGATTAGGTCAAATAAAATGGCTGTCAATAGTCAGAATTAAACCAGACCTGTGCCTACGACAACATCCATCAACCTGCCAACCGAGGCCATAAAGAAGCTTACCCCGCCCTGGAAAGCACAGATTTTATTACTTCTGTTGACAAACAATTTCCTCATCTTGTCTATCATCTATTTTTCTGGCATTGCATTGCTTTCCTATCATTTTCCACCCGCTAATCATCAGCGTCCGCCATCTCCCCCCATAGAATAAGGAAAGCAGACATGCCATGACTGGCCCCATGGTCTAGACGACGATGACCATGATAAAAAAATAACACTAAATGGCGCAAAAAGTAATATTATATAGTGTTATTATATGGTAACTAATGTTTTTAGTGACATTATGTGATGTGAATATTGTGTGACTATTTTCCATTTTCACTTCTGATAAATTCACATTCTATGGTCTGTCCCGCCCCTTCCCCAATCCTTAAAGACGGTTGAACACGATACAGGTGAGGTGTCCATCTTCTGAGATGACAAGGTGTATTAGGTACCTACAGAAATTTAGCAAATTAATATTTCAGTAAAAGCACACATGTTAAAATCAAAAATAAAATCATACATTGCATACACAGCATGAAAAGAAAAAGGTTGAATATAATGATAAGGCAATAGTAAAAGCAACGATGCAAACCCAAACATATTGAAATACACCACATCACGCAAAAGAGAAAAAAAAACAAGGAGATGAAATTATATTCCCGAATAGAAGGCAATACCCGTTAACAATGATGTGTCAACAAAACAAAACAGGATTATTCAATCACAGGCCAACAGATAGTAGCCTTCAAATCGGTGAGGCATGTGCACTCTTTTGATAGATGGATAAAAAATGTCTGTTCACTTCAGAAACATATATCTCTAAAACACCTAAAAAAAATTGTTTATTCTATTGTTCTTTTCAACACCCTAAGGCAATATCACCAAAGACAACACAACCTGTTTCAAATCTGTGTGCGTTAGATAAAACTTTAGGATAGACAGGAGTCTTAAATTTTAAAGTAAAAATCACTGAGAGGTCCCAGAAATTGTCCGACTGGGATTTGAAGCCAGGACCTTCATGTCACAAAGTGATTGCGTTAACCATCATGCCCGGGGCGTCGCCTTGGAATATATCAGGAGACCGTTATTTTCAAAAGCTGTTGTTACATTCTCAAGCTGTGGTTAAAAATTGTGACTTTTGCGAAAGATAAATTATGCAGATTAGACTAGAAATGTAAAAACATTGATATTGGTGTGTTTTAATATGAATGTTAGATAGAATTCAAATACAGCAGTCTCGGACTAGAGCAAAATCCTTGATAGACGAGAGAACTCATGCTTTTAGGCGGACTGGACATGAAGGCAGATTTCACTCTGGTAAAATAAATGTATCGTGAAAGAGTCTGATTGACGAAGCACATGCGTTGTGCTGTACATAATGCAATACTTGGCAACATATGCAGTGGCAGTGTCAGTAGCCAAATCTACTGACGCGCTAAACAATGCCATAGACATAATCAGTGTCCGGCGAAAGTCCGGCAACAATCTATCTTATCGCCAGATTTATTGTGCGTGTCTCGGGTGTGAATGAATTACAGGTCTGGTAACAATGGGTCACCAAAGGAGTGTGTGTATGGGTCACCAACAGAGTGTGTGTGTGCAATAAACTAATTTGGACACAATGCAAGTCAGGTAACCATAAATATTCTTATAAGTGGAGTCATTCTGAAGAACTGTGCTCTTTGGGGGGTAAATTTACAATTTACGCAAATAATTAGTTCTGCGTGATAACCGAGCTCAGACAAAGACTGCTGTATTCTGATATCACAAGAGAGGATTAGAGAGCAAAAGCGACAGCCATTGTATCTAAAAAACGTAATAACGGTAATAGATAAAATATAGGGACAGGGTGCCATAACCAAGGGGTGCTGCAGTCAGTATTCTGGTGTTAGCATCTCAGGAATCTTGTAAGAGGCAAGGGCAGCATTAGGGTTAAAATGGAAAAACCCAGTCATCATACATTATTGTCAAAAGCAACACTTCATAGACCAAAAACAAACAAAAAAGCCATTACTATTAATAATTCTGCGGTGAGTTGCATAGATATATATATATATATTTATATATATATATATCATGTATAGATGATAACTATGTGCGGAAAATGGGAAATAAAATTATAATTAAAGAACAAGCATTACAAAAAAACAAAAAAATGAAATAAAAATAAGTATGAAAAAATCAACCGATGACCATCATCACCTTTCTCTTCTCATACCAAAGGGTCATCGCTTTTAATCAGACTAGCGAATTTGTTGATAATGGTTGTGATGATGATGATGATGAGGACGAGTTTTGCCGTGTTTTGCCTATAAGCGTGGTGGGGAGGTTACACACTTTCTTCCTTATGGACGAGACCTAGATAAGCGTGTCGGATGTATAACAGAAAAAATACAAAAAGACGATTATGAAAAAAATATTTTGTGCAGCATTGCTTGCGTGGGGGGGGGGGGGGGGGGGGGGGGGGGGGGGGGGGGGGGGGGGGGGGGGGGGGGGGGGGGGGGGGGGGGGG
>JARDUL010094418.1:0-11456 GCA_030265205.1 Dirona pellucida | reverse complement strand
ATATGTGAATTGGCTACATAAGTCTAATCAATAAATCAATCATTAGCTAAATAAATAAAAAAATTATTTCATTTATTGTTCTTGTGAATATTCAACGAAAATCCAATTTTCTGTTTCGGGGACGTGTTGCAATCATCTTGATAATATTAAAACACTAATATTAAGAAGCTCACAATTTTATTTCCTGAAAAGAATCAAAAGCTATTTCTTTTAAACATGTTTCAATGGCACCATGTGCTCTGGCAGACTTGTCAGATGTACATTAGAAATATATATATACATTGTCTTTGATCTTGTTGGGCAATAATCATGACATTTGAAAGTCAGCAAGGCATTTCAATTCAATCCAACATTTCGTTAGGTTTATTTAGTTCTGTTTGGCCTTAGGAGGATACCATTGTGGGTTGTGGCAAAACAGGATGATAACAAATAACATTCTAATACAGGATTATTGAGGTTGTGTTGGAAATATTGCAATTATGAATCGGACGGAAAATTTTGTGGCATAATAAAAGAGCAAACAATAGTTATAAAGTATCATGACAGAGATAACACATGTATTACAAATGGAACAATGAAAATAAGTTACAGCCTTCATGGCCAAGTTTATCTTGTGATGTTACCAACAAAAAACAAAAAAAGAGAAGAAAAACAACAATAGAACATACTTGATTTTTTTGTTTAAATCAAAAATTAAAACAATAGAAAAGAATATGAATTATCAATTAATGTCTTTGTATCTTTCAAATAAAGAGTAACTTTGTGACAAAATAATTTTAACTGAACTTGCCACATAAATATATAATTTCTTTCAAAATCACCTTTCGTTTGAAACATACTAAGAGTTAGCAAACCAAAGGAAATGGACATGCCAAAATGGACAGGGACAGGCAGCAGTTGTAACTCCATCAACAGTAAATACCTTTTTTGTTTGTTTGTTTATCAGGTCCCCTGTATACCGCAAAAAGCAGTGTGTTAAGCTCGGAAGGGTGCAAATGACAAATGGAAGTAAATACCTTTTTTACGCTCTTTAATCTAAAGCACGACAAAACGGTCCTGCTGAACCCTGACCGTGAAAGTGAGCATATCTCAAATTGTGCTTGCACCTTTTATGGTGTCTCTCTGTCTGAGATAATGGAGTTCAAAATATTTGGTTTCCCATTTAAAATTGCAGTTAGTCTTTACAGAGATACAAGTCTGTCTACGGGTGATTTGTGTAAGATTCCAGGCTAGGTATGGGGTTGAGGGAAATACTACTTAGTTGGCTATTGATGACAAAGCGATGATGTTATCATTTCATAGACAATATGTGAGTGTGTGTGTGTGTGTGTGTGAGTGTGTGTGTGTGTGGGTATGTGTGTGTGTGTGTGTGTGTGTGTGTGTGTGTGTGTGTGTGTGTGTATGCAGTATATTATGGTTGCTTTTTATCTTTCCTGCGAGTTTCAGCATGATATATTTTCAAACGGCTTGTCCACTGACAATTGCCAACCTGTCTGTGTCCATTTTAGTTTTAGTGTGTCCTTTACCTTATATATCTTTAAAAGACCTTAAAATTAAAATTACATAGGTGTAAAACACTAAATACTGTGTCTCTGTCACAGTAATGTCTATACAGTACTCTGCAAATCTTTAGACAAATTACATGGTAAAATTCAATGCAAATCATTTCTAACAATGACAGATAAACTGCTTTTAAAAATCACACATACAAAACATACATGTATCAAATAAATCAATTCAATTATAAAAAAAAGAAAAGAAATTACATTCATCACAACTTTATTCAGCAAACTGATTTGCTTTGTCTTGTATATATATTATGTTATATATACTTAATTCAGCGTATAATTCAAATTTTACAAGTATATATATATCTGCTAAATTTGCAGGAAAAAATATGGATGGCAACTGTATTTTTTTTAAATCATTCAATGCAACATAATATCATCAGAGGAAAACATCTGACTTGGGATTTGTTAATGTTGTTCTGGATTGATCACAGACAAGACTAGTTTACTTGTATAATATAGTGGAGTGATCAGAGCTATTATATATTATTATTAGTTTGATGATTTTTAAGTAGAAGGTGTGTAAAGCAATTGTGCTTTTTTTCTTCTTTTTTGTTGTTTGTAAGAAGATGTTCTTGTAATAATCTCAAAGTCTGTTGGAAAATTGGATGTTTTTCTCTCACTTCCAATGCAATATAATTACATGGAGGGGTGAATTAGTTGATGATTGACAGTAATTCATCTGAGTTGTTTTTTTAATGTTTGGAGTGGCTTGTACAATTTGGAAATAAATATGAATGTGTAATAATGGACAACTTATAGAGGAATTTGCAATATTCTCATTTACTTGATCAAAAGCTGATGTAAAATTTGACTTAATGAAACTTTTTAACGGTTGTTTAAGAGAGGGGAAACATTAACAAACTATACAAAAGGATAGAATAGTTTTTTCAAAGTGCAAATCAATCTTCTTGAAAAGGAGATCGGTCGTGGCATTAGTCAAGATATTGTATTTCAATAATCTTAATGCAGAATTAATCAGATGACATAAAAAAAACTGCTATTGCTTGCGAGATATACTCACAGATAATTAACATGCGTAGTGATAGCATTATTTAGTTATATTAAAAAGAAAAGCAAACAAATCGGGAAAAAAAGGTGAAAGAACAAAATGAAGGGAATATTTTATCCGAAATCGTTAGGGTTGTTTGTTTGTTTGATTACAGAAGAGAAGCATTCGACACCAGTATGATCGTACTGAAATACTAAATCCACAGGCTGAGTTATTAAAATTACAAATAGAGAGATATTCCGACAGAGAAGCACATTCTCGCCATCAATGATAAATAAAAAATAAATGGACGCCAAGATAGAGAGCAGGTATGAAAACAAGAAGAAGTAGAAAAATAGTTAATGAGACGATAGGAGAAAGGAGGAACCTCTATTCATATTGCCGCCACTCCAAACGCTGGCCTTTATGATAGCTGGAAACGCTCCCTCATAACCATGTGATCAATAATAATAAGGAGTAAAAATGTTGGCATTCTATTAAATAATATTATAACAATTCACAAGCAGGGGGAAAAAACATATCCTGCTTGAATAAGTAAATATTATAAGATTTATAAATCTCTTCAGGTCAGAATAGACCTTTGTCAATTGTTAGAATAATATGGTGTAAACTTTAGACATATTTTTGCTTGTCTCAGGGGGAATTCAATCATGAGAAGTAATCGCTTTCTTCTGTATCTACATAATATCAATTTTGACATATTATGTATAGTCTTAGTAATACCTTTATTTTATTTTTAAAAGTACAATGGCACTGTCATTAAAAGTCCCTTAAGGAGTGAAGGGCATAAGGAAATCAAGTCAAAGTAGCGTCACAAAGGGTCATGCAATTATACAAGCCAAGTGGTGATTTTAGACCTTTTGGGTCCAGATATAACATTGAGGTGTGCAAAAAAAAAAAGGGTGAAAATGGTGTAGCTCCCAAGTGTAAAACAAATAATAACAATACAAAGAACATTAACAAATAATAACATTACAAAGAATGTTCTTTCTATTGTTATTTGTTTTACACTTGGAGCTACACCATTTTCACCCTTTTTTTGCACACCTCATTTTTGGATTTTAGCTTCTGGCAGCCCTAATTCCTTATATATATATATATATATGAGCCTGATTTTTAAAATCTATTTGAAGCTAAGATAGCTAAGTCATCTGCGTAGACTCAATATCACAAATCATGGCATCCTTTAAACTGAAAGAAATTTTGAAATGTTGGGAGTCGACCGTCAACTCTTTATGAGGAAATTAATTATATGTTAAAATGCTATGTTTCTAAAATTGAACCTTTATTATAGTAAAATAAAGAAAATGTTCAGCTTGGCTTCATAAATCAAAAGTTCAAAGTTTTAACTTCACGTGCTTCCAACTCCAACGCCATACATATTACACACACCAAAGCCAGCAGGGAATCAAACCAATTATCATTCAGTTGTAACTCCAAGCCCTCTGACTTCATACTTCATTTTAATGTGTATGGTGTTTAATAAGCATAGCGTTTGACCACATAATACTATTAATGTAAAAGCTTGTGTCAAATTGAGAAATATAAACATTGCTTACACAGAGAAAATCATTAAAAAAAAAAATCACATTCTTAGTAGCCGACTTCCAGTAGTTGGTTACAATAAGTATATGGAATTCAACAGAGCCAACACAACGGTCTGGAGTCACCAGCCGGCACAAATTGACGGCCGACTTGAGTAAAAATGACCGACAATCACAATCACAATCACAGCAGTTAGTTCTTAGCTTTTTTTTAAAACATGAGGCCATTCAGTGCATGTAATGATTACAATATCACAATACATTAATCAAATCATATATAGGTACAGAAAAAACTTGATACCTAATACTATGGTGACAATTTCAACATCGTATCATATATATAAAGCAACACCAGAGAAAGAGTGTGAATCACGTACAGGCCAGTATCAATGTATCATTATACACTCTCCTCTTCTATTCTGTCCAATCCGAGTAAATCATGTGAACATGATGATTCAAATAATACCTTTAAAATAAAATGTAAAAAAACCCAAAAAACCAACCCCATAAATGTCTTTAAAGGATTAATTCAATTATTAAGTAGCAGCCCTAGAGGGCGTTGTTTCAGGCAGTAAAGTATTTTACGTCGCGTCGATATACATACAATTTAGTGCTCATCACAAAAGAATAAGTTTAACATTATGTACTTGAATTCGAAAGACAATAACAATATTCGTTGTAAAGTTCATCTTTATTGAGGTGAATTTTTAGGGTGTAAGTGTAAATATCAACTACTCTCAACTATAGAAGAAATGTTGTTAGATTGATCATGATGGTATTTTCAAAGTCAAGGAAGAGTCCTTGTAATGGGCGGACAGACCATGGGGTGGTAAATCATGGAGGAGGTGGCTGGATCTATGGCTCTATGGTGGTGGGTCAAGGTGATAGGGGAAAGGTGATGGTGGTGGGACATGGGGTCAAGGCCAGAAGAAAAATCCATCAGAGCAGACAGGTAAGGGACGTAGAGTTGGCTGCATGCTTCTGGGGCTTTGGGGAAAAAAACGGCGGCTGCGGAAGAGAGTGACGAGTTGTCCAATTTGGAAGACGGAAAGTTGTGATGGGTAGAGTGAAGTTCTGGATAGCCGCCGAAATAGGAGGAGGGAGGCATGAACGCGGGTGTGTGGTGGTGATTGGAGGCTGGGCTGTAAGAGCAAGGGAAAAGAGAAGAACAATAGAGAGAAGTGGGAGGGAAGTAGGACGTCGAAGGGCTGGACAGTGGGAAGCGAGAACTGGGTGACAACAGTGGTCTTGCATTGGAGCCCACAGACGAAGGGGACGCCAAAGATTCAAAAGACCTGGTTGGGGAGACAGAAAATGGCGAGGATAAATTCAAAGAACGGGAATCTGGAGATCTTAACAGGTGAGTGGATGTGTTGAGTTCGGGTGACGGTCGAAAAGGTGTTGTCATCCCTTCGTACAAAGTGTCATGTGACAGATGTCTCTTAGACTTCTCTTCACTCTGTGTTTGGACGGCCTCCTTTGTTCCTTTCTCCTCGTCTTCATCTCGTTGTTGCTGCTGATGCTGCTTTTCCTGCTGCAACCTTTCTTCATCAAAAATCTTCCTCTTCTTCCAGTGTTTAGGATAGGACGGGGAGGAGGATGAAGACTTGAGCGGAGATGCAGTGCTTTTGTGGACAACAGGAAGACATTGAGAAGTAGAAGGTATCACCTCTCCAAGACCAGAGGTGCTTTGGCCAGTGACTTCATTTTTCGAGTATTTTCCACCTCTTCTCAAATCCTCTGCCTCTTCTTCCACACCGCTTGAGTTGGGATGTAATTCTTCTTCAACATCAAATCTCTTCCTCTTAATTCTAGAATGACAAAATTTGCTCTCATCTAAGTCTCTTTCAGAGGCGACAGAATTGTCATCCCCTTGTCTAGACTTGACACTGTCGTCAGCCTCTTCAATGACAATACTAGGGACAGATAAAAGGAGTGGTTTGGAATGGGAAGGAGTAGTTTGATTATAATCACCGTCACCGGGAAACCTTCTCTCATTGGCCATTTCTGGGGCTTGTTGGGCTACTCGGGTCAAGTCTGTCTGTTGAAAATCATCTCGAATTAAGTTTTCTACTTCCTCAAATTTCTGAATACCATTTTTTACTTCAAGACTGCTGTACAACTCAACATTCCTTTGAATGTCCATCATATCATGCTGACCGGTGTCCATATCGTAACTCAGGTCTCGGTCTTGGTCTGCGCTCCTCTTGGATCCTTTGTTAAAATCAGCTTGAAAGTCAATGCTGTGCCGGCTGAACAGACCTGACCTTTGATCCTTTCCACCAAACATATTATCACTGTGTTGGATCTCATCTCCTTCGCTCACCGTTCGCCGGAGTTGCGCTTGGACGGATTTGATACCATGACCGTGGGTCCTGACATGTTTACGGAGAGAGCTTGGGTCTGTGTACTGCTTGTGGCAACCTTCCATCTTACATTTGTAAGGCTTCTCTTCTTGATGGGTCCGCACATGCTTGAAACGGTCACTTGAATTAGAATAGGCTTTGGTACAACCAGGAAACATGCAAGCATAAGGTTTCTCTCCTGAGGAATTAAAAAAAAAAAGAAGATATTTTGTCGTTAGCTGTTTCCATCTTAAAATGTGTAAACTTGACATAAAATTATATTCAACTCTTAGAGACTGAGACTGGTTTTTTAAATTTATCTGATCTGAATTCTCAGATTTTCTTCCATAAGTTGTAGGAACCATCTTAAGCATGCAAACTAACTTTCCTGAGTTTATACTTGGTCCAAGTTTTGAGGGAACACATTAGTCTTTGCATTGAGGACCCATACTTATTCAAGGTATTTCACCAAAATATGTTTTTTTTTAAATATTTGTGGGAACAATCTAGACTAGCAAAAGGCCTGAGAAAGAAACACATCTATCCTATCCAATACGATTTCTATTTTCACCATATTTCAATGTAACTTAATAATTACATGAGAAAAACAAAATGATAAAGAAAAACAATTGAAAGAAACAAAGCAAGACAAAACTGACCTGTGTGGGACCTCATGTGTATCTTGAGGTTCTCGAGCCGAGAAAAACATTTTTGGCAAACGGCACACTTGTGGGGCTTCTCATTGGTGTGTGTTCGAATGTGTATCAACATCTTATATCTGTGAGAAAGAAGAAATGAACAATGACTTTGATGATACTAAAATCTGCGGCATGAGATAACAATGGTTCCATTTTCACTATTGATCATTTTTGTGAAAATAGCACCTGGAGTTTTGTGTCCCTATAACATCACTCCTGTTTCGTGTAGTAGATGAAATGAGTCTTAAACTAAAACGAAAGGGAGGAGAAATTATCACACAACAATGGAATCTCCAGTTTCAGTGTGTAAAAGCAAATCGCTTTCACTGGCACAGGGGTTAAAGAATGACAAAATTAAGGAAAAAAAAAAGAAAAGAAGTTTGTTGTGGTGAAATAGGTGAAGAAAAAAAGGATACTTCAATTTTTTGGGTTAATTGTTAATGAAGTCCAAAGTGATTCTATTAATGGGCATGGCAAATGATCATGTAACATATTATGAGCAGTGGTCCTATGAATTATATGGAGAATGCATGAAAAATAAAAAATAAAAACTTAGAAAGGACCGATGCCCACAATGGCATTCCTCTTTAGCACTGCGTAGTTCACAGTTCACATTCGATTTGGATCTCTTAGAAAGGAAATATGATCTTGAATAATGGTGCCTTGTGTTCCTCCATCCAAGGCAGGGAAAAGCTACAGCTTGTTGTGAGAAACACCAAAATTTGCTACTTGACTCACAAAAATTGAGTGGCTTTTATCTTCTTCCGCCTACTACCAATATTACCATCAGAGGGACTTATAAAAACTGAAACTCTGTACATATTATGGTTCTCTGGCTAAATCTAAAAAAAAAAAAAAATAAATTAAAAATTAAAAATTAAAAACCCATAGCCCAAAATGAGATTTCACCTGGCGTTGAATCCATTTCCTTGCCGTGGACATCCGTGCCAATGGCACTGGAAATTGACATCTGGCCTCTCAATGCGGACATGGGAGTCGTTGACATGCTGGGCCAGAGCTTTCTGGGAGCAAAACGTTTCGGTGCACATCTTCCATCGGCATTCTATGGCCTCGTTGCCCTCCTTGGAAGTAATAGACGACTGTAAGAGAATCAAATACAATGAATTTATCATTTTCAGATATACCTCATAGGAGGTGCTGTGGCTCAAAGCTTAGACAGTGCACCTAATCCATGTCAATGGGGCAGGTTCAAGTCTTGACTTCGAGGATTGTATTGTTAACCTTACATAAGATGCTTTGCGTTTGTTTGCCTCACTCAACCCAGGTGTAGAAATTGGTACCAGCTGACAACTAGGGAAGTTATATTATTTGCATTTGACAAGCGTCATTTCCGGAGTAAAATGAGAGCATCACTTGTTCCGCTTTAAGCAACAGAAACCAGGATAAGCACTTGCTCTATGGGCTACAACACAGAGCCAATAGCAAATGGAATATTACATCAGCCCATTTGACTGAATCTTAGACTTAAATGAACAAAACTGAATAGTCTTCTCTCTTTTCCTGTAATAGATTCAATTCTCTTCCTATTCTCTGAAACCTTCCACTCATGACTACACATCAGCTGACAACAATACTCATCTCATGTTGTATACACTTCAATTACTGATAATTTACCATTTTTAATTAAGATACGTGAACAGTCAAACAAGCTAATACTTTTTTGTTAAATCATTTAAAAAAAAGAATAGACAAATTCAGACCACAAAAAGGAAAAAAAAACTTTAAAAAACCCAAAAACTGAGGAAAGGATTAAAAAAAGTCAGATAATCTAATTTTGAAAATGTAGAGATTATAAGATAATAGGGTAAAATCTTAGTAGCATAAATTGTCATTGTTCCGATAATGATGTTCAAAAACACTGTATTGACATTTGAACTTACCAACGAGGGACTGAGTGGTGCATGGATCACAGTGGGAAAGTAGAGATTGGAATCCGAGGCACATTTGACCTTGTCCTTGATGGGCGTGTCCCGATTGTCACTGGCATGGCCGAAATCGCCACAATTGGACCACGGAGACAGGGAGTGGGATGCATAGGGGGAAGACAGGTTGTGGCGAGAGAGTGCACCAGGAGACAGCCGAGGTGACGATTCATTTTCCTTTTTGACAACGAATCCGAATCTGGAGGAAAAGTGGGTGCCGTTGTCATTTGGCTCCTTCCCATCTTCGTTGGTTCCTGCTTTATCGACTGTCAGTGAGGACGAAGTCAGTGAGGACAAAGACATTGAGGGAGGGTGGGAAGACTGGAAGATGGACGATTCTCTTGCTCCTGAAGGCTCTGATTTGACCATTGTGGTCTTGGAAGAGTATTGACCTTCAAAGTCTCCAACGTTAGATTTCCCTTGTGACAAATCAAAAGGCGATGACAGGTGGGACCCTTCATCAATTGAACATCTCCTCAATCGGCTCCTTTCGGCCATCATGTCATGTTGAGACAAGTAAGAGACAAGCTGTGGGGGAGATTTCATGTTGACATCCGAGTCCCATGAGCTATTTATGTAGGGAGGGGCTAACGAGGAGCTTCCGTTAAAATTTGTGTATACTTTTGATCTATGTCTGGTATTATCAAAGCTGTATTCCGAGCCACTATAATGTTCCCTGCTAGCTGCACCGTGAAGGAAATTGTACAACATTGAAGAATGACCAGCCGGTGAGGAAGCCTTGTTGTAGTGTAAAGCTCTCTTCATGTCCCCAACTATATTATGATAACCCTCATTTTCTGCAAAGGCATGTTTAACATTTTGTTGCATTTCAAGTGGAATGTTTGCTGTCATGGAGTGAGGGGAAGGCATACCTTTCCTGTCAGTCTCCGCTCCGGGAGAGATAGAGGCCTTGGGCTTGTCGAGTGACAAATCACTCATAGAGACTGGGTCTCTATAATCTCTCAGGCAGTACGCAAGTCTGGACGAGTCCCGTTGCTTGATTTGGTGTGAGTCTTTGTCGGACATTCGTCCTTCGTCATCAATGTTGTTGGTCGTTAATGCTAATGGTGAATTGTTATCATTAGTTAAAGAGTTTGTTTCTACTTCTGCAAAATCTTTATGGCCGTTATTTGAGCCATGAGTCGGCAGTTGATGCTCTGCATTGGATGAGTTGTCGCCCTTGTGGTAATTCGGCGAGTGGCAATCTTTTTTCTTGCTGGGAGATTCAGAGCTCAACGAAGGGTTGTGTGAAAATAAGCAGGCAGGTTTGCCTTTGTCAGATGAGTGTCTCATTGGTGAAGCGGATGAGTCTGTTAAATGACAGAGGACAACAGTAATAATGACACTGCAGACCTACGACAATAAAGTACATTTTACAAATAATGGCCATACTTTTAACAACCACAAGTTTATACAGTGAACCAGTGACAAGTAAATAGACCTAATTACTAATAGGGGACTTTAAAGCACATCAGTGTATTATAATTTAAACTGCAGATAAACAGATAGGTAGGTAAGGAGGTAGGTGGATACAAAGGTCGATAGACAGATAAAATGACAGACATACTGACGACACATGGATAGATATATCTACAGTTCTATGTAGACAGAAAATCGTTTCACCTTTGTCATTAGTGAAGCCATTAGTGCTGACTCTACGGAACGGTTCCAGACTGTCTGCATGGCTGGACCCACAGTCAGATCCATCATAGTCAGTGTGATCACAGGGCATGTTGGAAACCTGACAAAGATAATATACAAAAAAGAAAAAAACATGAGATCAAACTTGGATGGCAATATGTGTGTATGTATGTATGTATGTATGTATGTATATATGTGAATATGTATGTATGTATGTATGTATGTATGTATGTATGTATGTATATATGTATGTATGTATGTATGTGAATATGTATGTATGTATGTATTTATGTATGTATGTTGGCTGATGAAGAGGAGACTCAAAACGTTCTTTGTATTGTTATTTGTTTTGCACTTGGATTCACACCATATTCTTCACCCCTTAAAAAGAAAAACCAAAACAATACTTGCTGGGAAAATCACAAGTGGTTCAAAAGAGTTATTTTAGAATAGAGCACAACACTATCGACAATGTATGCATTCATACAAAGGGAAAACAAACATAGAGTATGCAGTTTTGTCTTATGAATGTGTATCTGTATCTGTATCTGTAGAGTTCTCCAAAGTATCTCACAAACGAGCAATGTGTGCATGGTGTATAATCTTATCACTACCATTACATTAAGGGTGATTCCGAGAGAGAGAGAGAGAGAGAGAGAGAGAGAGAGAGAGAGAGAGAGAGAGAGAGAGAGAGAGAGAGAGAGA
>JARDUL010094307.1:0-11456 GCA_030265205.1 Dirona pellucida | reverse complement strand
GAGAGAGAGAGAGAGAGAGAGAGAGAGAGAGAGAGAGAGAGAGAGACAGACAGACAGACAGAGAGAGACAGACAGAGAGAGACGAATGAGAAAGTGAGAGATAGAGAGGAAGAGAGGATGGGAGTGGTATTAGAATAGGAAAGACAAGAATAGTAATACTGTCGTCCATGTTTCGATGACTGTTAGAATTATAATCCTTCTTCGCCCAAGAAAGAGTTTTCTTGATAGATAATTTTGTTTTCCACTTCTTGGACGGTTACACATTGGTTTACAGGGTGGAATCGGGTGATGAGTGTCTTGGGAAAGGTGGTAGGGAATATCAATATTCGGCTTTCCAAAGATTATATTTGTAACTTAAAATGCGAATAATGTATATACGAGAGTATACAAGAATGATGATGTCACTAAATAAGTCCGAAAACAAAACAACTACAGCTTGTTTTAAGTGTGGTATCGATACGATGCTTATTGCCATAATGACTTTGATGATGCAGATAGGGGCTAATGCCAACTGATACCCTTTAAAAGATAAGTGTCCTTGATTCAAGATGGATTCCCAGCAAAGTAAGTCGTGTGGGATTGGGTGATTTATTTTAATAAAATCAGACAGGTAACTGCAACGAAGATCGTGAACTATGTAATTAAGGTCAAAACCATGAAGACAATATGGGTATGAAAACAATTAATGGAAATTGGAAAAGTATAATGCAAAACATGCAAGGAGATGACTGATCAATGATAACGATGACGGCATAGCTCAGTAGGAGGTGAGTCGGCCCATCATGTTTCCTTGATAAATCTCTTTGGCCTTCCTCGGTTCTTTTGTTCTCCATGTTTACTTGTATTATATCTGTCATGTCAGAAAAAATTCCTGTGTCTAACAGCGTGTATAAAATGTTATTTGTTCTCCAGTTGTTGTCTTTTTACTACCAGTTATTTTGATATGCCTTCATAATGTGTTCGTTTGTTTAAAAGCTATAAAGGCTGCTGCACTGCAATAGAACAAAATTGGTAATTTCCATTAAGGATCATGGCCTATCCCTCTTTATAGTCCCTGATGTATCCGGAGTAGCTTTGATTTTTGCCACATCCGTTCATGTTCATTCAATCATCGGAAAACATTTGAAGTACTCGTCACCACCGCACAAGGCATTTACATCATCTCACAACGCCATGTCGTTACTTGTAATTGGAGTCCGGAGACGATTCAATATTGATGTCCTTATCGTTAATGTTGTCATTTCCGGGCTTCCTGCTTGAACTTCTGATGCCTTGACGTTTATCCCACATTGAAAGGTTAAGTGATGTGAAGCGTGCGGTCTACTGGCTGTTAATGTCCCATTCAAGGCAACAGCTTGGGCCGGAGCATTCCACAAATCCAATCATTTGTCCGGTTGTGTGTATTCATTCATCTCGCATAACCAATATTGAAATGGGTTACTTTTGAAAAGAAGTCAAACATGGCATATTGCTGCATAAATCGGCTGAATGTAAAGGATACTAATCAGGAAATTATCATGGTTTTAAAAAGCATGAAAAGACTGACAAAGAAGGTTACCAGTTTTTTCTCAGTTTGGGCTATGAATAAAAACCACAATGCAACAAACGTATTCGTTTTACACAAGTTTATTGATTGGTGTTATTTAAAAAATTGAAAAAGATACGCTATTGTTCACAACAATTTTAGACTGGTCCCGGTGATTTAGCCATGGGCAGCTATTATTAAAGAATTATGGATGACGATCATTTGCTCAAAAAGGTGAGATTAAAACAAGTAAAACAACAAGGTAAGAAAACTTTAAGAAAACGCATAACATACTTTAAATGTATGTAAATATGTATTGGATATCGATCTGGCATGGGCCACACTTGGACGCATAATTTATTCTTCTTCTAAAGAACAATTTGTTCGTCATTGACCAAATCAGCTGGGATCGAAAAATAAGATTTGCCAAGACAACACAATAGCGTAACAATATATTTGATTTAGAATTGGATGTTAAGCTGTCTGCAAGCTTCTTGTCTCATGAGACGACGGTCCACCTTTCCATTGTGATTCGTGAGAAAGTCGTCGAAGAACAGGTAGTAGGTCGGTGTGGGAGTTATTTTGGCCGACGCATCTGTCAGGAACAGTTTCTTGCAGTGATCACGAATCTCGTCCACTGTCACGGTAGCGTCTGACACCAGTTTCATACAGAGGCAAATCTCCTCATGGTGAACTGGATCGGGTATACCGATTACAATACAATTCTGTTAAAATGGACGAGAAAATATATTTCGACCATTTTTGAACAACAAAAATCATAGTTATAAAAAATGCAAACACATACAAATAATGTTGGTTTTATCACCAAGGATCTTTGACAGCGGAAAATTTGCTGATACCAATAAAGAGGATGTCCCATATATTACATGGTTCATATACTCAAAGCGCAACGTTTACGATAAGGCATGTGTGTAACCAGTGAATCACATCAAAAGCGTCATATTGTGAGTATAATTCAATGCAATAATACTCAATACATGACGTCATCATAATAGTGAATCACTGGCTGCACAAATGTCTTACTGGTGATCGTAGCGTATGTGTATACGGCCCCTGATGGCCGCGCTTACCCAGGATTACACAACAGCTCATTTCAAACATGCGTTATATGTCATTAATGGATCATGTAAAGTGGCGAGCCAATCTGGGCACAAGCATCTGAATCATAATAATGCTCAATTGATTCAGTGAGGCCACGAAGTTAGTCATGGAGATAATGATGTGGTGTGAAATCACTTTCCAGACTTTCGGGTGTTTGGTGCCATTGCAGACAATTTCAACCTCCACTGTCGGCACTCACCCCTATGGTGTGTTTTAATCGCTGGTTTTTGTCTGTTTATTGGGGTTTTTCTTCTTTTCTTTCTTTTCTTTTCTTTTTTTGTTTTGCCTTTCATTTTCTGACTCTACACTACTTTCCCACATTTACATATTCTATCACAGTGCATGATCTACACAAATTCATAATAATATGTGAAATCATCAAGTGTTAATACTAAAATGAATGAAAACCCTTTTAATACTTCATTCATGTCCATTCCTCCTTATCTCAATGTTTACGACACGTTTTAAATAGTCTTATATTTTACTTCTGGACCGTGATTCATGCAAAGTGACGTCTATGCTGTATTTGGTCTCTGTTCCTGCTTTGTGATGAAGCAGTCCAAATTGTTTACTTACATGTCTATTTCACTCACATTTCATCGCTATTGAATTCAAAATAAAATAAAAGGCACCACCATTGGTGTACCGCTAACATTAAGTAAAGTATGTTAAACTGAAAGTTTTGCTTTTAAAAAGCCACCGAAGGTGGTCAATCCTCTCTATGCATTAATTACCAAAAGCCATCACCGGGTTTGTCGTTTTCCAAACTACATCAGATTCTATCCACCAACATTCCAAGACAAGGTATCATTTTTCACCACAAATCAGTCGGAACATACAAAAGTCATATCATTGCAAATAATGGGGCAACACATCTCAAACTAGTCCAATTAAGAAAGAGTCGCAAAAAGGACTTAACAACAAGACACAATAACTAGTAAACTGGTTCGGTGAAACGATGTTTCCCAATTACTCACCCACCGATTCCGATACCAACCAAGTTCAAGATCGCTTAATTAATGCGCTGGGTCTTTTCAGCGTGATTTGAATGCAGTCGGCCAACGACACCACAATACACACCTCAATGGCCGGTATCTTGTTGACCAATTTCTCCATCCAGCCAGGGTAGTGAATGAAGCCATCTTTGTTAATGGCGTCCGCCATCCGACACAGCACGAACAGATGACCACTCGAGGTCATGTAGCCAATGTCTCCAGTCTTGTACCAACCATCTGCATTATGATTTAATTTCATGGAAAAAGAATAATACAAATAGGGGGAAATATAGCTCAAAATAGTTAAGATGCATGTTATGGATGAGTATTTGTAAAATTGATTTTGATAATAGCGATCCTTACTCGATAGCATGCATATTCTCATTTTCTTTACATCTTCTCCCTTTTCAGTCTTAGTTCATTCAGTAAATGTTTTACTCCAACTTTCAAGGAGGTATACACTAAATGATTTGACGTAAAATACGCCAATGGCGATGGAGACAGTTCAATTGGTAGCAGTGCTTTGACGATCAACATGGGGTACGAGACGATCTAACTAAAATGGAATTATTTAACCTGAATTTCAATCAATATGATATTTAATCTGGTTATGTGTGAAAAATCACTTCTTCTTCTTCTTAGTATTTCTGGAAAAAGCTGGGCACCAAGGTACGTATAACATACGGCAAACAGTATACACCTAATGATATTGTAAGCAGACTTACCCTCCGTATATACGTGACTTGTTTTGAAAGGCTCGTTCAGGTATCCTTTGAATAGACTTAGAGAACGAACCAGCATTTCACCCATTTCACCTGCAGGCATGTCCTCTGCGTTTTCATTAACAATTTTCACTTCGCAGAAAAAAATGTTTCCTGCGCACATGTCTATGAAATCAGATTTATCAACGCTTGCAATGCTTGATACCAAGCCAAACTCTGTTCCCGCATACATGACACATATTTTATCTGCTATCTCGCCAATGGCGTCCATCGTGCCTTTGTGCACAGGAACACCACCAGTAGTAATTCCTGTAAGACGTTTTTCTAGCTTAATGCCATTAGCAGATGCTTCGTGGATAAGTTGTAGGTCAGGGGTAGGTAACCCTGCCACATCAACATTTTCACTGTTGAGCATCCTTACTATGAATGGGCCTAAATCGGAAGGGACGCCACGGGCATTATCGAGAAGGACTCTAGTCATGCCAGTTAGTGCATACATCGCCGGGAAACCTCCAAGCCAGCCAATCGAACTGATATTGAGGTAAACTCCATTGTCATCAATTTTAAGAATGTCTCGTAATCCGGCAAAGGAATTGAATATTGTAAAGTGAGTGTGAATGACCAGCTTTGAGAATCCTGTTGTTCCACTAGTTGTAAATATACCGACTGGGTCATGAAGTGAAATACTTTCGTCCACAAACATATCTTCCTCTTTGTCTATAGACGATATCCACCTTTGAGAGTCATCTAGACCAGAAGCCTTCACTTCATAGACTAGATCGAGGTCGGGAAGACCCTCGTATCTAACTTTTGCCGTCTCCTTATCCACGACCTTGATTCTATCCAAAATAGCACATGCACCAACCTGTAGAATGGGTATATAGACTTGTTACAAAACAAAAACAATATTATTTGGAGTATGACCATCACTTACATCTACATAGTCCCTATCTTTTACACTTTAATATTCTCAGACATGTCTTGGTACCAAACTACGACTTTATATTATGTAAATCGTGTTTTAAACTTATGGTGAAAGAAGAATTTATAGGCAAGCAACTTTAGAACGTTGATGTTATCTTTTTTCGTCTGTGCTGTGTTGTTCATCATTCATACCAGACCCTAGTTTAAAAAAAACCAGATGTAGAAGTTAGTTCCCAAAGGCTTGATAACACTGCCAAGATTCGAATCCGGGATCTCATGGTCTAGAGACTGGCATCCAAACCATTCGACAACCGACGCTACCCTCTCTGGAAATAACTAAATACAATCACGACATTTGACTTACTTTTTCGATATTGACGAAATGGTTAATTAAAGAATCTCTGTCATTTTAACCCTCGAAATTATTCTCGCAAACTTGCGTGATCGTAAGTATTTCGGAAATAGACATAATCCCTTTACAAGGTGATGTCGAGACCTAATACCATTACCTCATCTCCAGGATCAACCACGATGACTTTGCACTTGGAGAGCTTCAGA
The DNA here is from genome assembly GCA_030265205.1 of Dirona pellucida. Lineage (NCBI taxonomy): Eukaryota > Metazoa > Mollusca > Gastropoda > Nudibranchia > Dironidae > Dirona > Dirona pellucida. The sequence continues at coordinate 5,610 of JARDUL010094307.1, read as the reverse complement.
CTGTTGATGAGGTCTTCACCATCGGCTCGAAACACTTGTCCGTGCATTGTCATAGCTCCTGCTGTCATAGTTCCAAAACTGGCTTCATGATGAATGATCGGGAACAGAATGAATATTTGATCGTGTAAAAACAACCAGACCAAATTCATATAGCGCGTATATTCGCCATCATTACATGTTTACTTATAATATTATGTTAGTTTCTGGTAGTTGTATTGATTACTCTTTATTATAAGTAACATCAATAGATAGACATTACTTATCTCCTTTCTTTGTTTACCTGGCCTCTTGCTTTTTGTCATTATATTATCTTCAACCCCAAAGCAATAATAACATTATATTTCTGATCAACATGTCCTCACTACCTCCCGCCCCCACTCCATCCCAACACAATATATGTTGTACTTGTGATTTTTCTTTGGTAATTGTCGCTTGACAAAAGGCCATTGGACGAAACATCGCTGTTTTGTGCTTGTGAAGCTAATTTAGATACTTATATTTTTGCTCCCTATATATATGTCTAAGATTGTTCAGATTTTTCTTACTTATTAATCGTTCAGGGGAATTAACCAGAGTGTTGCAAACGATGTCACTTTTGGTTACTCCATGGCGTCGCAAAATGGCGGAAAACTTCTTGGTCTTCTCCCACACATCATGCCTTGTTAGAACACCCCTGTTGAAATCCTTGTCAAAAAATACAAAGGCTGCTTTTTCTGGCTTCTTTTCGGCCAGGGTTTGGAGTTGACTAACAATGGTAGAGCCTGGTTTTAGATTGTCTATCTCTGTTCTATCCATTTTGGGACATCTGGAGAATCTGTAGAGAAGTCAATGATGAGTTAAAGAAACAATAATATATTTCAAACATTATCGTCACTAGCACCACCACCACCACCACTTCCACCATCATCACCATAACCCGACCCCCCCCCCCCCCCCCCCACCAGGCCCACCAACCGACCCCCGACCAGAACCACCATCGGTAGTTTGACAATATTATTTCACTCCGATACAGCTGCCAACCAAAAAAAAAGAAAGAATCTGTCAAACTGCATAGTATAATGTAGTCTTTACAGTTAAAAATAATTAGAATATAATATAAATTAAACCCTGCCCAGTGTTTAAAGCAATCAGTTTCTGAACTCAAAGTATGCATGATCATTGCTAAAAATGAAAACATGAAAACAAAATTGGGACAAGAACAATTCTCCCATGTTTAAAAAAAAGATACGGGCCAAACAAATTTGTTGTAGATATTAAGTAACATTTTGGAAGTGAGCTAGCCGAGTGGTTAGGACAACGGACTCTCGTGGCGAAGGTCGTGGGTTCGAATCCTACTTTACTTTAATTGCCTCAATTGACTCAGGTGTAAAAATGGGTACCAGCTTACAGCTGGGGAAGTAATCTGCGATAGACCAGTGCCCTATCCAGAAGGGTGACGCATTGTCACCCAGTCCGCTTCACGCTACGGAAACCGGGATAAGCACCGGCTCTATGGGCCTCAAGGTTCGAAAGGACTTTACTTTTTTATTTATTAAGTAAAATATTTATATATGATTATCTTACCTCAGCCAAATAAAAATTCCTAGACAATCAATTGTGTAACATTTCTAGATAATCCATTGCCAGCGTAGAAACTGTTTTGAAACAAAATGATGAAAAAGATGTATGGTAAATCACCCGCTCGCCGTATAAAATATATTATATTGGCTACGTGGTTATGAATGCTATTAAATAATACAACATCTAGTTGCATGTTTTAAGCATGTTATTTAAATGTGACTTGCAAGGAAACATATTATGTACGTGGTTGATGTAGAAACACCAATGAATGAAAATATGCTTTAAATTTAGTTAATGAAAGCAATCTAGACTATACACCATATTATGTTAACTATTGTGTAAGAAAAACAAACTGACCACATTTAAAAACGCACCACAAAAAACCCCAATAATTTGAAAGCCTGAAAGGCTATTCCCCCGTGGTTATCCCATGTGGCATCCGTGTTGTGAGTCTTTACTCACTGCATTTTTACTCCGCTTTATGCATAAACTAGGCCAGTAGGTCAGCAGCCATTAAAATCACGTTTTTACCGTGTACAGTAAAACGAGTTGATAAAAACGTCTGTTTTGTCACAGAACATGTGTAATGGGTTCCAAGTTAAAAACTTGTCTTTTCATTTCATTGCATTGCCAAATAACACTAACAAACAATGTCTGTTTGAAATGATGACCAGCGTAATTCCACAATTGGGCTTATTGATTCAGGTATTTCATTAAGAGAAGTTGCTTGGAGATTTAATTGTAACCACAGCACCATGTTAAGGCTGGTAGAATGTCACAATGCTATTGGTAGAGTTCGGCCTCGACAGCGGAGTGGCCAGTCACGTGTGACACCTGACACACAAGACCGCTATATTGTTCTCACCCATGTGCGCAACAGATTCCAAACTAATCATAAAACGGGAGCTAGGGCCATTGGCAACAGAAGAGGTATCAGTTGGCATAATTGGACACCTCTATATGAGTTACAGCGACGTGTTACCGCACATACCTACATGGATGAGGTCATTACGTCATCAGTCGTCGCAATATTTCAGGCTCATAAAGACCTTCAGATTTCCCAACAGGATAGCGCCCATCCTCATACCGCTCGATTAACCATGGACGCAATTCAGTGGCAGGATTTCCAACTTGTTGATATGACCACCATGTTTGCCGTAATGTTCCCAATTGAACATCTCAACCATTGTCACGGACACCCCTCAACAAAGAGAGCAGCGCAACACGAGAAATGACTGAATATACTCCAGAGACGCATACAGTAACTCATCAGATATATGTGGAAGGGAGTTCCTGCTTTCCTTCATTCCAGAGGGGGACACACGCGTTATTAAGCGTTTTACGTCAGTTATATTTCTCCATTTTTTTCTTCAAATTTTACACTTGTAATTTAAATTCATATTATTTAATTAATCCATCGCCTCCAATTGCCCGTTTTTGCGACATCTAATTCATTATTAAATAAAGATCAAATATCACAGATTTTTTAAACCTAATATTTTGCTTTGAATCGTTTTTTAAGCTTAAATCAGCGTATTTGTTCTGAGAGGAAATGACGATAATCCAGTGGTGCGTTCTTAAATGTGTTCAGTATATAAACGAAACATCTCATCAATCTCATCAGCATTCTGACACATCTTCCATTTCAAATTATCCAATTAGAAAATATCACAAATATGTAAAACCTGATTGCAATATTAGACCATGGAATGTCGCGTTCTTACAGCATATTAGACACGAAATTAAATTCCTGAAACTGGAGGCATATTAAAATTCCTACTATGAATCAAGTCAAACACGACATGGTAAAATGGTATATGTTTTGACTCGATGTTTCAAATTTTTGTTATCATTTATTTTCACACAAGCCGGATGATACAGACAGTGTAGCGACATTTACGTCCCTACGAACGCCGTCCCTACGAACGCCGTCCCTACGAACGCCTAAATGTTAGTTATTTGTCGTAAAAAAAATGTAAAATGCATATTATGGTTGTACAATGAATGCATAGTCTACATAATAATATATAATATACATGAGACTATGCATGCCCATCATTCATACGTTAACGATATGAGTGAGACGAACTTGGACGAAAGCGTGTTGTAGTGGACATGTGTAATAGATTGAAAATACCAAAAATGCGTGGATCACACAGTGTGTGTGTTTGCGAAACAAAATTGACAGGTGATGATGACACAAGAGTGAGTGAGCGTATGTGTTGAGTTGATTGTTGTGGGTACGAGTTTGAACGCAAGTTTGCCATTTATAGGATAGCTCTAGTCTAGCTGGCTGTTGAGAAATAATAAATTAAACAATGAGATAAGAGAAAAAGGTCGAAACCAAGGAAAAGAGGTAGGGTGAATAGGTCAAAACCGTTGGATGGGTTTTCCATTTCCCCGAGGTCGTTCTATTGTGAGTAAAAAGGGCCGTGACAAACAACTTTCCAATGGTGAATAAGAAATCTCATGAGTTGTTTTCGGTACTTCCCGAATAGCAAGGTCAAGTTGCTGGGAAAAGCCTTCTAACGATCTTGTCCTATTGAAAATGACCATGGTTTAGTCAAGATTCAGTTGGTAATAAACAAACAAATCAACAGCAACAGCAAAAACAGAATAGCAATAATGGATAGACGTCTAGAAGTGCACGCCCTGTGAGTATTCAAGAATACATAGTTGTGGGAATAGGATTGGTTATAGAAGTGAAGAAAATTGAATGAGACAAAACTCGAAGTCGAAGCAACGTAAAGTAGAATGAAGCAAGAGGCAACACTCAATATAATAGAATATACCACCAGCACATAGATGAAATAGATTCAAGGAAATACTCACATGAGCTTGAGGTTGCCTCACCCGGCCTCACCGCCTCACACAAGGAACAATTACAACACTGTAACAACTTAACAACACTTAATATAAAAGTATGAGAGGAACAATGGCCTGCGTTTAGTTTAAGAGAGGGTTATTGTTTGGTAGCGAACAATAACCAAAATGTATGTGGTTGTGCAATGAGTGTACATAGATTAACATAAAACTATGCATGTTATGCATACTTTATATTAACAGTCGGACGGCATTCGTGCATCAGTGGAAGGACGTACAGCTAATAGTTTAGTATCTAATTATTCATACCGTCTAATACAATAACGATGACTAATCAGGTGTCAACTTCAATTAAGCAAAACAACAGCAACAGCAAACAAGAATAGCAATAATGGATAGAATTAGTGCACGCCCTGTGAGAACTCAAGAATAAATGGTTGTGGGAATAGGATAGGTTATAGAAGTGAAGACAAAGGAATGAGGCCAAACTTGAAGTCGAATCAATGTTAAGTAGACAGTAATAAAGATTAATTTAATTGGTGGTGTAAGTTATGACTAACATCAAAACTCTACTAAAAGAAGTGTCTTAATAAACATTATGAACAACATTCGGGTTTAAAAATCCAACGTAAAATGTTAGATGCATGCATAATTTTAACGCGTATTCTCTTAAACGATTATTTGAATGACATTGAATTATTTTTTTGGAATACATCAAGTTTATTGTCAATAAAGATTGACTACTAATGTTATCATGTTTGCATGAATTATGTACAGAAGCGATATATTTTGTAAAGAATATTGAGATTTCTAAAAGTCCTCTCCCGCTGTAGATTTCGGTTTTTATTTGCAATGACTGATATAATATATGTTTGTTTGTTCATGTGTTTGTTTATCGAGTCCCCTTTATACCACAGAAAGCAATGTAGGGGCCAGCTATATGTCAAGCTATGAAGGATGTACATGACAAATGGAAGTAAATCCAAATGACGAGGACTAACACTACTCAGCACCTTATACATGGATAGAAAGACTCTGCATCAGAAATTAAAGACGAGTAGGTGATGAGCCCACTGCGTCCCACCCTCTTTACCAGTTAATTGGACAACAATGTACCATGAGGTCCATACATTTTACCGATAAACACTTTGCTGTTTCCCCAGTGGCTACTCTTTAGTTATCTGCAGGACAACTAGGAGTTGCCACCTGGGGATGTATATGTATTGA
>JARDUL010094306.1:3640-15204 GCA_030265205.1 Dirona pellucida | reverse complement strand
GGGCAATGGTGGTAACATTTTCAAGAAAGTGTTTATGGTTTTCTGCTTTTTATTTTTTACACACATTACTCATCTTTTACGCCTGGATACCTCCCTCACTGTACATGGCTAAACTCAGAGCTGGAATAGATAAAAGACTACAAGCATGGAGATGATGACAAAAGAATGAGAGAAAAAACCTCAAACTGGAATGAATCTTATTAAATTCAACAAAATTTATAAACATTTTGCTTTTCAGTAGTGCCATGAACACCCTTCAAGCTACTCCTGATGTTGTAGCTGTACCAATAACTACCACTGGAGATGTAAAACGACACTTGGAATTACTTCAAAGGAAAAGGCCAGACAAGTTACAGGGCTACTGTGAATGTTGTCGCATGAAGTACAAGGATATGACTCGGGTAATTCAGGATTTTATGCAACTCAAGGAGTGACAAGTGTTTTTATTTTGTTTCAAGAGGTTGAATTGACCTAGATGTATGCCTGGTTTTATTATTCTTTGTGCGATAGAATCATTGTGCTGGGAATTCATATTGCTGTGGAAAGTAAATGGCATCTCGGCTGTGTAAGCTGCATCGTCCTTGTCCAAGAATTGTATTTGCGTCTACCAGGCGGCGTGTGTCTTATTAAATGTTGAGGGTTCCGTTGTTTTCCTGGGGCAAATGTGCTACTGTAAAGTGCTTAGACTCTAATAGAGAATGGTGATGATCGTAAATAAGTGCTATATAAATGCCATATAGAAAGTGATCTCCTTAACTTTTCCTGACGTTACTAAGATTGAGGGGGAATGATAAGCCTATGCAATGTTGCAGTGTTGCAATGTACTCTGTCATAAATCAGTACATTGACAATGCCAGTAAAGCATTGGAAGTGTACATTTTTAGATTCTTATTTTTCTTCTTTTTTTTAAATTATTATTTTTGATTATTTTTTTTTCTCATTTTCAATTCTTTAGTTAAGTTTAAAAGGTCTACATACACCCCAGTAACTTACTTAATCCGCTTGGTGCCATGGGGCACATAAGGCTTCTATAAGGGATTTCCATTGCAGTCGGTTGGCCGCTTTTTTGTTGATAGTCTCCCATGTTAGGTCTGCTTCCAGGAGCTCTTTTCCGACAGTTCGTCGCCATGTTTCTTTGGGTCGGCCCCTCTTTCTTTTTCCATCAGCTGTCCAGTGTAGAGTTGTTTTCGGTAATGCGTGCTGGTCCATCCTTACAACATGATCAAGCCATCGCCATCTTCTTCTTATGATCAGCATTTCTACACTGGAGCAGTATGATTTTTCTAACAGGTCTTTGTTTCTGATTTTGTTGGGCCAGAATATGCCATGAATCCTTCTAAGGCATTTGTTTTGGAAGGTTTCCAATCTGTTGGTGATCCCAGCTGTCCCCTTCCAGCATTCACTTCCATACAGCAATATTGATAGGACAGTGCTTTTATAGATTCTTAGTTTTGTTTCCTTTGACAGCTTTTTTGATTTCCAAATTTCTCTCAACATGGCAAAGGCTTGATTTGCTTTGTTGGTTCTATTTTTGATGTCGTTTTCTGCATTTCTATCTGAGGTTAATTTGGATCCTAAGTGTGTGAATTCTTGGATTTCTTGTATGGATTTGTCATTGAGTTTTATTTCATTTGCTGTTTTGACATTTTGTTTCATGATTTTAGTTTTCCTTTCATTTATTTTGAGGTCTATCTTTCCCGCAGTCTCACTCATTTTGCCTATTTTCTCCTGTGCATCACTGTGTCGGCTGGAGAGTAGTGCGATGTCGTCTGCACAATCCAAGTCTTCCAAAGCCTACATAAGGGTCCAGCAATTGCCTCGTTTCTTGTCTGTTGTCTTAGTCATCAGCCAATCCATGGCAAGAATAAATAGAAAAGGGAAGAGTGTGCATCCTTGTTTGACACCAGTTGTAATATCAAAACTGTCACCCCCAGTAAGAGACCTCTGATTAGATAGAAGCGTTAGCTGTCGTGAGATTTGTAAAAAAATTGATTCAATAATTTAAAAAAATTGTTTTACATCATTTCCAGCATGTCAAAGAAGATGAACATCAGTCTTTTGCAAGAGACAAATCTAATTATGAAAGCTTAGATGCCCTCATAAAACAAGTGCCATCAACAAGCCAGTTTCTTCAGGAAATACTACTCAGGCACTGTGCACAAAAGCAAAATGAAACAGTGCCGCCAAGGAGCAGGTATATTTTATTGCTAAGACTGCTTGATGTATATATATAATATCTTGTTTTTTTGTTATCCAAACCCTTTATGTGGATCTTGAGTTTGAGACAAGCATGGGATCAGCCCACACAGTCTAAAATCCTGTCTTTGGCCAGGAAGACCACGAATGTGCAGTGTTGTTCAAATGACCAAAAATCTCATTTTCTGTGGCCTTAGTGCTTATCCCTTCATCTGTGATAGGAACTGGATTAATTTTGATACCTTGACATGTTTTATAACAATTTTTATCTGAACCTTTTATTACATAACTGTTGCAATGGGAATTAGCAAATCATTGTTTTCAGACAAACAGACCCAGTGCTTATATTACGTCATGGTTTTGAGGGGCACAACTTGGTGAAGAACAGATTGCTGTTTTAACAAAAATTAATACACCCGCTCTTATCGCATACAGTGTACTCTGATACAGTAAAATAATTTATTCATTAAAGTTTTCATACCTAGAATTTGAATTCAACTTTGATAATTCCTCTATTTTAACTCAATTCACTATAGTGAAATAGGCAGAAAAATGCTAATTATTGCTCAGAACACTAGGGTAGTGACAGATTAGAAATAAAAATGTAATTCTTTAGAAACTATAGCCAACCGACTTCAAGCAGTAGTGCAGTGTGCATAGTTTTATTTGGTTAAAAACATGATTGTGGTCATAAAACAGTTCATCAAAACTATTACTAATATCACCGTAATTGTGGAATGTACTTGAAGTGAAATGCCCCTCTGTTCAGCACTGACTACTGATGTTATTGATTTCATTTGGTGGCGCAAATATCCATCTTACACTTAACATATGTAATTACAGTGCTCTCCGCTTAAAGGGATGGTGCTTGAGGGAAATCATGAGCGGGCATTTGCTCAAACACCTAAACGGCCACTTGAATCAGTGTACTGTGTACCTAGTGCATGATGAAAATTAAAATAAGCAAGCTGTCAGACAGTTGAGTGTCTTTGTGCAATCACCCTGGCTATGATCCCCATCAAGGGATGTACACCCTGGCGACACATTTCTGGCATCTAAGCAAGAGTTGAGGATGAGTGAAAGGTCTAACCTAAGTCTCTGTCAATGATACAGATCAACTTGAGATATTTCATTAGCCAGACGAATTTGTGCTTTCTATGTTGTCATGGGCGGGCAAGTACATAAATTAAGTGGCTGCATTTACATATGTAAATGTATAGTAAAATAATGGTCCGGCAACAATTCTTGCATTTGAGCAAAGCATACTGTTATGACGGAGAGTACTGTATTGTCGGACAACTCAAGCTTTGAGACTAGTTTTGCAATTTCCATGCCTTTAGACATTGATTTTTTTTCTTTTCCAGCTCTAGCTGTCAGAAAATACCTGCCCGTTTGGATATTGATGTACAACCTGCGATATCTCCTGTCCCGAGTGAAGCAACTCCTCCTCCTAAGCTAGAAAGAATGGTTCCTTTGACCCCGTCATACCACCAGAGTCCAAATGTTTCAAAAGTAAAATGCAATTTTGCTAAATCAGGGATTCTATCTCAAGTGGAATCGAAAGAAAAACACGTTAGTGAAACAGAAGACTCCAGACCTCATGCTGTGGTCATTCGTCGACCAACCCCTAGTGGTGTTTTTGTGTCTCCTCGGCGACGAGAGCCCACGCCGTCCAAAAAGCCATGGATGCAAGAGAGGTCCATGGTGTTTGGCCAGTCCCCCATGGCCAGTCTACAACCGTCTAGTATATGTAGTAGTATTAAATTCACGGTCAGTGAAAGTTTGTTGGTGAACCCATTTATTTATTCAAATGCAATGATATCCAGTCCAAAATGTGATGAACCAAACAGGAAATCTATCGTTCGTTCCCTTGTTCACTTGCCCGATTTTGTGTCTTCTGTCAGCACTGACAATGAGAGGTTATCTAAAATAGAGGAAAAGAAGGAAATTCCTGTTTCTAATGCTCCAATACCATGTACGTTTAGTTCTGTAGAAACTATTTTGAAAAGCGAGCAAAACATTATGCAAGGAGTTGATTCTCACTGTGAAAATGAAACGGGTAATGATTCTTGTGCCAAGGGCCAATGCATAGACACAAACACTGAGGATAGTTTTATTGGACTCGAAAATATTAAACAGAAATCTACAAAGGCCAAATATTCTCCTGATGTCTATATACCATGCATTGCTGAAAGGGTGAAGAGAAGAGTAAAAAGAATACAAATTAGCTGTGAAATACCTTTGAAGAAGGATCATATTGAACATGACTTGATGGACATTCAGCTAAATTCTGCTCTCACCAACAGAAAAGAGGAAACAGCAGTTGGTGCGTGTGTTCTTGATTCTAACACTGTTCAGGAAACTGGAATAAATGGTGACTGTGGTTCAGATGGGAGAACAGGATATAATGAAGAGCATGAATGGGTGGATGGTAAGGAAAGAGGAGTGGATACGATTGACAGCGACAAGACGGAAGTTTACTCCCCAAATCAGTCGGCATCCGTTGAAAATGAAATTTTGAATGAAGATCATGATGAAATTCTTTCTCAAAAAATGTCAAAAACAGATGGAAATGAAAGCGGTTCTTTGCCGAAGGAGTCTTCAGAAAATGTTGACAACATTATATCACATGATAAATCAGATGTTATTGCAGAGAAATATAGAAATAGCAAGAGGACAAGAAAGGAATCATTTTGTCAAAACACATCAGGTTCAAGTAAGGTTGCAGTAGTTGAGCTTTGTGACAAATATAATTCAAAAATACACAGCGGGAAAGAAGAAATAACGTGTACCAATTCTCACGTCTCAGGAAATCAATATTCACATGATACGCAGTCTTTGGTTGTTGGAGGTTTTAGTGATGTGTCTTGTGATGAAAACGAAGCTTCCATTGAAGATTCTAACTGTATTTTGTTATCAGACATATCCAAAAATAAAGATGAAAAATTACAGGGTGATAATCGACCAAAAAAAGATTCACCGAAAAAGAAAGGCCATAAGATAAGAAGGAAGTCCAGTGATGAAAAAGAAGCTTTTGATTCGGCAGAAACTCAAATAAATCAAACAGCAGATGAGGATTCAAAATGTCTCCGTGCACCAGATGTGCCTAAATCTAAAAGTGTTTGTGGAGGTTTAAAGCATTCATCGGGTAAAAATATAGGCCGTAAAAGGAGAAGGATTTCTGGTGATTTAAATTCTGTAGAAGGTGATTCAAAATGTCTCCTTTCACCAGACGTATCTAAAGGTATGTTTGAACATTTACTAGATGATAATGATTTAGTAAGAGATTCTGATGTTAAAAAGAAAGGTCTGGAGAGAAGGAAATCTACAGATACTCCTAGTAGAAATGCATATAACAAAACGGAAAACCTTTCTGTGGAAGACAATCTGAGTGCAAGGAAGGACAAGAGAAAGAAAGGTAATGCTAAGCGTATAAACTCTCTTATTGGCGAAGAATCCTTAACAAATGTCGCTGAGAATATGAGGTCACCCATGAGACGGTGCAGACTCTTTGCCCCTAAGGGCATTTATGCCCACGATGGTGAAGGAATTGATTTCTCGAACGACGTTATAGGAAAATCCAAATCTGATTTTATGGAAAACCAGGAAATGGCTAGAACACCGGAATCGAGATTGAAACAGAAGCGCTCAACTACGTCTGATAATAATGAGGGAAATGGCAAAGTGGTTTCTAATTTAAAAAATAAGTTTAGCAAGTTGACGCACTCAGGGAGGAGAATATTCAGAGGAAAGAATTTTCACTCAACAAATGCAAATTGGGATGTGGAGAGTGAAGATAGAAAAAACTCATTTGAACATATTGTTGAACATCCCATCACACCAAACGTGGCAGAAAGTGTGAAATTTAGGCGTTCATGTACCCTGTTTAACCACGAGGGCAAGTATGCAAATGATGGAGAAGGGTACCTCAGCAAAAGTGATGACAATACTAATGACATTCACTGTGGCAGGACAGTAGGGTCTTCCAATGAAAGTGAACAGACTTTGGGCCCGGCTCTCGTCGTACGCCGCACCCCAACTTCACATTCCTCCTTGGCAAAACGAGAAGCGACTTGGTGTAAACTGATGAGCAGGAAAGATTGGTCACAATTTGAGGGAGACGCAAACTCTTCTACATGTGAGATGGAAGAGTCCGGCAACGATCCGTCAAGAGAAAATAGAAGGTATGACAACAATGTGAATTCAAATAGAACGAATAGACTTTCCACAGTTACTAGTCAAAAGAAAGAGACTATTTTATCAAGTCCACTAAGTAGACGGGAAACTGTGACTCATAGGTCTTTTCGCAGGTGTGATGTGGCTTTGAATAAAGCATATTTGCAGGTATCATTACAGAGAATTAAATCTGAATGTGAAAAATTCAAAAGCCCAGAAAGGGGAAGAGATATGAAAAATATGAGAAAACATGGGCATCATTGTCATGGGAATGAAACTGCAGAAAGCAATGAATTAAACAAGAAAGGAAAAGCTTGTGAAAAGTCTGTCTGTTCTGACGCTCAAAAGTCGAGTAGGTTTAGAGAACAAGTCGGTACTAGTAGTCCCAGATTGAGATTGAAAATCAGAAGAGATTTAAATGATTGCTACTCATCTACATTAGAAGAATTTGAGGAAGACCATAACGCCAGTCCAAAGAGCACAGAGTCTGGAGGAGTTTGCAAAGTTGCAAAAAATATGTTTGATTCTTCAGACAAAATTCCAAATGATTCAGGATCTCCAAATGATCCGTGTGAGTTTGAAGGCAGCGATTCCATTGATTTCCTAGACACACCTCGCAAAGGTCGCAGAGATTCACATTCCTTGTCCAAATACTCTTCTGTTACAAGTCTCAAACTTTCTCCTTTACAAACTGCTACCACGCCTTCTAAAAGAGACTGCCATCCAGTGGTCATTGGTAACAGGGTCGATGTGAAAGCTAATACAAAACCGGTCTCCTCAAAATTATCCCTGAAAAAGAAAAGAAAACATTCAGATGTGGATGAGATGGTGGCACCGGATACTCCAGGGAAGGAAGATCAATCTTTACATCCACATGATGTAAGGAAAAGCCCCCAGGAGTCTGAAGTAGAAAGTCAATTCAAGGATAAATCAGCGAAGAGGAGAAAGGTAGGAGGCGAGGACGATGATATGAAGTCGAGAAAGAAGTGTCTGTCTCAACTGGGAAAAAGGCATAAGGAGGAAAATGCTGGCTGTAATGCTCAAATGGCATCTCCAGTGAAAGGAACAAGTTTGGTAAAGTCTAGCAAGGATGAACATTTATCTGGCTCATGCGATGTTTCTCCCAGTGAGACGAAAAGGAATCATAAGGAGCATAACATTGATGACAAAGTATGGAAACAGATGGGTGATGATAAAGTAATGGTTGAAAATGCATCGACTATTGCAGAGAATGCTGATGGTGATGATAAAGTTTCTCCAAAGAAAATGCATGTAAAATCAGATAATAAGTCTGAGAACAGGAAAAGTAAGAGGAAGCTAAGCTTGTCAGAGGAGGCGACTGATGAGGCTCCTTTTCAGTCTGACAAGAAAAAAGTCAAATTGAATCATCATAGCTCAAAATTATTGAAGAGCAAAAGTCCTGTGCACAGATTTGTAGAAGAGCCTGTTGTGGACCCCAATGTTCTCTGCCTTAAAGAGGATGTTAATGACCAACAATGTATCATTGAAGCTGAAAATGAATTTGATAATGATGTTACAGAATACAAAAACAGTAAAAACCCAGATGACAGTCACAAATCGAATGAAAAATTGTATTCAGAAGTGTCAGGAAATAACATCGGTGATCTTCTCAATTTAGTCCCAAATTTTTCATCACCGGGAAAGACCAATTCATCATGGGATGATGCCTGCGATTCCTATTTGAATACTTCCTTGAAACACAGCAATGAGACTCCTGGCAAGCACGGATCCATCAACACGTCTAGTCTCGGTGCTTCCCTGTTGTGGAGTCCTTCCAAGCACAACAGTTCAGCCACCAAGAGTCTTAACACACTTCAGAAAAAAGGCCATAGCTATCATATCTCAAGCACTGGTAGTGCTTTCCCCGGTGTGAGTCCTCATGGGTGTTTGACACCCACCAAAAGGAAAAATTCTAATCCAAATCCAGAGGCAAGTCCCTTGATACAGAAAGTAGACTCGGTCATTTCATTTAATCACATGAGTCCCCAGCGTCTCCAATTCAGTCCCGTCAAATTGAACAGTCCCGTACGGAGATCTGAGAAAAGTCCTTTACAGTTACAGAAAATAGATTCTGATATTTCTTTTAACCACATGAGCCCTCAACGTCTTCATTTCAGTCCCAGGAAGCTTGAGTTACAGAAAGACAAATCAGGGAAATCAAGTGCCAGGAGGCATTTATGAATTTTTACATTTTTAAAAATATGGGCTACATGATAATGTTCAGATTTTTAAAGAGCTTAATACAACGGCGAGGCAATGTGGCCGAGGGGTAAACAAAGACATAGCAAATCGTGTTTGTTTGAGCCCTGCTTTGAGTCCGGCATTGTGTCGTTATTCTTGGGTGAGATGCCTCAATTTGATTTGATCGTCTCACTGGATCCACATATACTTATAGAAATGGGAACCAGTGCCAGCTCATAGTCTAGGACGGAATTTGTGAAATGAGTGTCCTGAGGATGGCAAACTGTGGCTTTGTCTGTTCCAAGCTTTGGAGACGGATAAACCTTGGCTCTATTGGCCACAAAACCTTGCAGGAGGGGGCTTACTTTTTCTACTGCAATCCAACGCCTGTGCTTTAAACTAGAGTCAGTTTAAATTATGTGGGATTAACACTGTCATTGTTGGAAATGAGAAAAATTAAAACAATGGCTTCAGCAAAAATGTTTCAAATTAACACATTAGTTTGGGAATCAGCGTTTTTAGATGCTGCTGCATGGGGTTTTTATTATTCAAGATATTTTATTTCATGCCAAAATGACAAACTTATGTTTTATATTTGTTGCAATTGTTTACACAAATAGAAGTAGAAGAATTGTTATTATTAATTGAGACATTTTGTATGATGTCATCTCTTTCATTGTGTGAATTATCTTCAGCCATTGAAAGCCCTTTGTTGGACATAGGCCTAGGCCAGGCCTTCCTCTCCTCTTCCCACTCCTTTCTTGGTTGTTGTTTTTGTCTGCCTTTGTTCTTGTTTTGTTCAAATGGGATCCAGTTGGTGATTTTGGTGTGAATTCTTTTCAATTTTCTTTCTGAGGTTGAACCTTTCAGTTCTTTATTTTTGCTTTGGTTGAGAGAGAAATATAGAGGGAGATGGGATGTGTGTGAGTGAGAGAGGGAGGGAGGGGGGTGGAGGTGAACTAGAAATTCAATACTTTTTCAAGGCTTAAGATTAGTTTTGCTAAAATTCGGGAGTAAGTATTGATGTTGCGTTTTGAGTTGTATCTTTGTTCTTTATTCTGAGCTGTAAACTGCTTATTTCTTTTTCATGCTGGGTACCTATATATAATAAGAAGCCAATAAATTCACAAAATTTGTGTCCATCCCAAATTTAAAAAAAAAATGTAACAAGATTCATTGGTCTGTGTTTAACAAGACCATTACCCTGACAGATACAATAGATATTGGTAAAAATAAATAAAAATGAAGTATTTAACAAGCCTGCCGATCGTGGGGAACCTTGGAAAACTGGGAAAATGCCAGGTTTTAATCTTGACGCACTGTTTTTGGTTTTGGTTTTTTTTTCTTTCTAGGAAATATATTTATTCTTCATTTTGTTAAAACCAAGTTTTTCTTTTGTGAGTCATGATTTTCTGTTGATTCTAAGCAAATTATCCCAGGTTTGTATGGTTGAACAGGGCGGGCCTGATTTAGTATTACAAGTTTGTTGCCAATGATAAGATTAATTTAAAGTTCAGGATGTGCTATATTGTTATTGAAAAACAAATTAATGATTTTATATTTTTGCTTTGTGCTATTTGTCTCGACACACTTTTCCCCCCTTTAAAGATGAGTATTGCCATAGTCACAATGCTCCCATACACTACACACTCATACTCATAATAATATTTGTCTTTAAAAAGATTTTAATCTCACTAGTGGGCCTACCGACTAGCACATATGTGTCTGAACACAGAGAAGGAAACTTTACATAAACAGACTTTGACTAGCAGGTGATTAGTCCACTATGTCTAAACATCTTTAAGGATGACATGAAGAGTACACTGTTTAATGTTTCTTGTGTCATGGCCAAAGTAAACAGTTTATTTATTGCTGCCTTTGTATATTTACTACCTCAGTCTTAAGTGTCTAAGAGCTGAACTTTTACAACTGAAGGCATATTGTTATTTATTTTTTTCAACTAGAATCAGGCTATTTGTAAAACGATTAACTTCATAAGAAGAGGGCTGGTTAGTTTTTCAGAAATGAGAAACTAAAAACTTGTTTTTTCGCTGTGTTTTGATGAATCGAAAGGAATACTTATTTCTTATAGTCATTCCATTCTAACATGTATTCCACTTTGTATTGGCTACCCTGAATTTCATCTGTGGTTGATTTGTCACATAAGAAGAAAAGAAGAAAAAAATTGCTCATAATATAATATATAATATATATCTTATCTTTTATGTATAATATATATATAACATGGTTATACTTTCTTTATTTCTTGTTTAGCCATAATGCGATGTGAAGTTCATGATGATAAATTACACTAAGTTTAAATATGCTCTTGATTTTGAAATAGAAGTTTGCGAATTTTTTAAATAAATTGATCGGCGGATACAATAGGTTTAATTATTTTTTATAAATATTGACATTTGACATATCACTATAGGGACATTTTCACAAAGTCAATTCAAGATGCTTGTTTTTATATTCGGGGGGCAACTCAACTCTACATCTCTACTCTTGCCTCACTCTACCCAGGTGTAGAATGGTAGCAATTCAATTCATAGATGGGGTAGTTAATAATCTGCGATAGACCGTCCTGTCCAGAGGGTGGAAGAAACAGCTCTTTGAGTAAAACTCTTGAGAAGTTACAGATGAATTATTTCATTGTCACATAGATATGATTTAGTTATGCAATGCAAATGAGGTGAGAGGCCAGTGTCTCATGGTCTGGCATGAAATGCGAGTAGCTGATAATATAAATAACCTTGCTTCCCGTAGTCTCACTGTCTTTTTTACCGTGATATGGGTATTGAGAGTGGCAAGTGGCACCCAACTATTCAAATTTTAATTTTAAGCAATTTGCTGCAAAGAGAAAAGGTAAAATTGAGTATTGACCGGCTATGGCCAAGTTGAAGACTAATTATTGACTGTGGCCCATTACCATCATGGTCAAGTTGAAGACCAATTGACTGTGGCCCATTACCATCATGGTCAAGTTG
>JARDUL010094195.1:0-11458 GCA_030265205.1 Dirona pellucida | reverse complement strand
TTACATTACCAACACTCACCAATCTGAGTACTGGATCGAGTGAAGCCTGGCATGTGAGAGTGAGCATGCAGTACCTGAGACTGACCAGCGATGGACATACCTTGGGTATACATATCACGTCCTCCTGAGGATCCAGGCCTGATACCAGACGGAGGCCTCATAGACATATTGTTCGTGTCCTGCTTTAGCAGACTGGTTCCATTGATGGCTGAGTACTGACGGGCTTGCTGTTTCAATGCCAGTCGCTGCAAAGCTTCTTGGATGGCTTTTTCGTTGTAAGTGTCTGGTTAAATTTACAGAGGAAGAGGGCAATATTTTAAACGTCAAAATCTTGACAATTTCAAAGACAAAGTTAAATTTAATAGAGTAAATTATTACACTAACTATGGATTTGATGTGATCTGTTCTTTTCACGAGCCTTCCTTGGCTATTTCCCTGGATTGAATATTAGGATTATGTCTGACTGGAATAGATGTCTAAAGCAGAGGACTATCCCCATCATTAAACTTATCAATCACTGGTGTTTAAAAAGGTGTAAAACACACAAACAATGGACTAATATGAACTACAATATACTTTAACTCTTTTCATCTTTTGTAGTCTTCGACTCAGGGATCTTTTAAATCATGTGATAATTAATATTTCTTGGATATTGGTAAAAGAAACAATTATCGACAGTGAAAGACACAAATTCTATACATATGGAGGAAATACTTTAAAAAAAAATACATTTCAAGGTGATTTGCCGCAAGATAAGAATTGCTAAATCTGATTATTTCAACTCCTGAATGAGATGTCACCTTTTCATAATAAAAACTTTTTCAATGCAAAAGTATTGCATTACATAAAAAATGCTCAATAGTGATCTATATAAAATTTTTTTCATGTCATACAAAAACACCTTTGCTTTCATATATTTTTTTCCAAGCACACTTCCTTACCAACAATAGGGTCAGAGGTCACAAAGTTTGTATTGGTTTGATGCCCTGGACGGTTGGTTGAGGCAGATGCTGGCCGAGTTGTTAACATACGACCTTTGTTATGGAGGGTGGAAAGATTGTATATGAAATAAACGACAATGTAAAACCACACAAACAATAAACTATCTATAAAAGCGTTAAGCGTTAATTAGTGCTAAAGGAATTGTAAGCTGATTTTGAGACAATTCTAATCTGAGATATCATAAAATATCATTTAATTTTTAATAAGTTGTTTGGTATTTTTCTTTAACACAAAATTACACATTAAATTACTTTTGACAGTAATAATTATTACTCCACCTCCACATACATGTTTTAATACAAGTATTCTGATTATTCTATCAATCAAATCAATTTGTTGTAATATAATACAACACAGAAAAAATCAATAATGGTAAATGTTTATTGTAATCAAACTGAAAAAAGTATTTTTTAAGAATTCAGGGATATTGGCATATTCAGAAAAAAGCATTATTTGGTAATTGTTTATCGTAATTAAACTGAAAATTAAAAAAAATTAAAATAAATTCAGGGATACTGGCATATTCATAAAAAAACCAATATTGGTAATTGTTTATTGTAATTGAACTGAAAAAAGTTTATTTTAATCATTCAGGGATACTGACATATTCAGAAAAAAGCATTATTTGGTAATTGTTTATTGCAATTAAACTGAAAAAAAGTTTTTTATAATAATTCAGGGATACTGGCATTCACATGGTTAAAACTACCATGTAGTTTCGTTTGAATTGTACAAAAAGTATCAATAAATGAGATATGTAATAATATAAAGGAAGAACTACTACTCAAAAGGGTTGAAATTGTAAGCAAATAATATCATTTGATGATTAGAATAATACAAGTTATTGTAAAAATGAAAAACAAATGTGCACTAAGACGAAGATAAAAGATGAAAAATTGAGGACATGTCAAACTTAACTATATCACAAGCATAACATATCCCAAAGTAGGCAAACTACAATGCAATTGACTTTTCAAAACTAAATACTAAATAGCTCACTGGACAAGTTTCGTAATTCGGGTCCTCAAAAATACAGCGTAAAGGAATAAAGCAATTTTCCCATTTAAACACAAAACGCTTTATTATCAATCATAAACATGCATACAAACAATCAAGAATCAAGACAAAACAGCCGTCTTTAGCTTTAAACAATCCCCCCCCCCCCCCCCAAAAAAAACCCCCAACAACTAGAAAACAAAGAAGAAAAAGAAAAAAATAGAAAAAAAAGTATAAAAGTAAATGAGGCAAAAACAATATTCTATAAAATAAAAAAAGAAAGAAAAATCAAGCAGGGGAAAAAAAATAAGGCAGAGGTGGTGGGGGTAAAACATTTTATACAAACACTAGCCCCCATCCCAAAACTACCTGTGCGACCGACCCCTCCACTAGAAGCAGATCTAGGCCGCGACAACCTCTGTGAGTAAATGGAAACAGCATTGGAGTAAGAGTGAGTTGAGCCTCCGAAATGCGAAGCTGAGCTTGGCCTGGACCCTGGAAGACTGGTCTCACCTGTTTGTTTACAAAGGCAAATGAGGCTAGAGAGGACTACATTACATGAAAGGATTAAAAAAAAAAAAAATTCACCAGGGAGCTGATGTTGCTCTTGAGTGATAATGAAAAGTAATACAAAAAAACAAACAAATAATCGAAAAACAAAAGAAAACATACATGTAAAAACAATAAAAATGGAAAGGTTAAAGAGTGTTTGATTTGCACAGTTCATTATGAGGTAAAAATGGAATTAAAATCTATCTACTTCATTTATGCACTTAATAACGTACACATGATGGCTACAGTTATTTTCTCTGCTGATAGGAAAGAAAGGTTTTGAAAATAATATGTTAAAGAGGTACCTAAACTAGCCTGATAATGTTTAGTTAATATGATACTTTTTATGTGAAATTGCGCAAAATCTATAATGAAATAAATGAATAGGGAGCGGGCATTGAGAGTAAAGATAATAATAGTAGGATAATATTACAGTACAGTGCCAGTGAGAGCCACGAAACAAGAATAGAAAAAAAAAATTTTGTTGAACGAGGAGAATCATTGAACTCATGCCTGCCTCGACAGCACCGCCTCGCTGAGAACAGCAGGCCGACTCATTACCACTCAGCTAAGTTACCATCCCCTATAATCTATAATGAAATCTGTGAATTTAATTTCTGATGCTGGTCCTCAGATCATCACATATCATAAAGATCATCAAACTTCTTGAGTGTTTCTCGGTTACTTAAAAAAATACTAGGATCAGTGCTTCTATTTAAAAAATATTCTGATAATACCACAGTCAAAAGTCACTGAATGACTCAAACCGTGTTGTCATATACACTCACACAGTTCTTTCTTTCTTTATCAATCTCCTTTCTACCTTTCGGTGTAAGTGTAAGGTTAAGTGCGGACAAACTTTCGCCATTGATCTCTATCCAGAGTCTTTCACACATACTAGAATAATTTTTTACAAGGTAAAAAAACCCAACTCTTTTCCAAATCATCTTAGGGTCACCTAATGTTCTCATTATATATTTTTCTTTTTTATCTTATTGATGCATGCATTTAATAGACAGCATAATAAAGATGTGTGTTTTTTCATACCAGGAGTTCAAACTAAAGAAAAAGTATGAATGGCAAATAGGTTTGACCCACTTTGTGCTATTACCGGAAATGAAATTAAACAATTTTGTCCGAAGTTAATCTAAAAGTTCCTGTAAAGCTGGCAAAGAGGAAAGATAGTTCTATGTCTGCTTGGTATTAATCGGTTCAGGTAATAATATAGTACACTTAACATTTTGAAATCATGCAAGATACTCTTTACTCACAAAAACAAAACAAAAAGTCATAGAAAAGAAAGCAGAATGGTTAATGATCTGAAATATAAAGCACTTTTTCTTTTTTCTAAAAAAAACAAAAAAACAAAAAAAAGAAAGAGAATAAAATGCATGAAAGGAAGACAGTATCGTTTAATTTTTTGACAACAAGAAATGTTGTAAAAATAAATATTTAAGATGTTAATGACGAAGTCAAAATTGAATCTGAACTCTAACCTAATCAACATTTAAAAAATAAAAAACCTGAACATAATCTGACAAGAGTTTGTAAACTCAATGCTACTCACTCATACCCATGGCATTGTTGTTGTTGATAGTATATGTCATTTCTAGACAAAACAAAAAGAGTATTCCAAATTTTGTAAGGACATGTCACATAATCCATGCAAGATGTGTACTAAAAGTAAAACTAATGGTAGCTGCATCCATTGGGGCTTCAGGTAATCCATGACACCTTTTTAAAAGATGATTCGTAATTTGTACGATTATTTGTAAACCTCATAAATCATAAGTAAGTGAAATGCAAAATCAATGAGTTTTTAGTAGCTTTTAACACAATGGACTTTTGTTTTATTTTCAAATCCCCTTCATTATAATAAAAAGCATGTAGGGGTCAGCTCCATGACCAGCCTCAGACGGCGCACAGGCATAAAGCGCCTGCATGCAAACATGCAGGTGCCCATACTACCATGCATGGCTAAACACAGAGATGGAAAGTGGCGATGGATCTAGAATTTACGAAAATCCATAATTAATCATGATCAGTACGTTATTCAACATTACCAAAAATGACCAACAAATTTTATGAAGCCTTGACATCAATCTCTCTCATCTATTATTGTCACAAAGAATCTGAGTATAACTGCATTAGGCAATGTGGAAAATATTCTTAAAGAATTACAACCCATCAATTCAGAGGCAGCAAAAGAGAGATGTTGCATATGTTTTTGGTTTTTTTAAAAGAAGATAAATTATTTGTAAAAAAAATCAGTACAAATTCTTACCATGGCGCAGCCGACCTCCATCTTCATTGGTCCCGACTGGCACAGTTCCATCGGTTATGTCAGGGTTCTCCCGTCTCCTTGACAAAATTTCACGTTTGGCATCGGACAAAGCGTGGACCCCTGGCTTGGGGTCACCTCCGAGGAATATGGCCGCTGATTTGTTGATTTTAGTGTAAGTAGTGAGCACTTCTTCAAGCTCTCCCTCTCTGTTAGTAGTAAAGAAGGTGAAGGCATGTTTTGGGGTTTTTTTTCAATGGTTTGCTATTGATTTCAGGCGATAACAACAAAGACAATGTAAATTTTAAATTGATTGCATGTGGATATCAAATCAAAACAAAACAATGCACTAATGCAAAGCTGGACTGTGGGTGATGCTTGGATTATTATTTATTTTTTGTTGTAAATAAACCCTAAACACAAAGTGCCCTTGTGGACAAAATAAAGGCAATTTTTATTTTTTTAATTTAAAAAATAAATCATTTCTTATTAATGCTTTCTTTCTTTATCATTTCCTTTCTACCTTTCGGTGTAAAGTTTTCTTATTAATGCATGATGAGAAAATGTATGACAAAAATGTGCAAATGGACGTAATTTTTCTAAAACACATACAGAATATTCTACAAGCCCCACATCATACATGCTAAAATAAAATGAAGGTTATAGTTTTTCATACAAGGTTTCAATCGACTGATGTAAAAGCTGGCAAAACATTTTTTTTCCGTCACTCAAAACCAACCATTGCCATAGAAAATAGCTAAATGAAATCACAGTTTTTGAGTTTGAATAAAACAAAAGGCATAGAATAATTCTTTAAGGCCAATTACAAATTTATTAAGAATACAGTTAATAACGTGAATGAAGGGAAATTCATATCTTCAGTAATAAATAAATAGTTATGTATTCACCTACGCAGCAAAGTAGAAAAACTAGGAAGCGAGGCGGCCGAGTGATTAAGACAGCGGACTCTCGTGGCGAAGGTCATGGGTTCAAATCCTACCCCAGCTACCTGGCCAGGAAACTTTACTCCAATAGCCTCACTTGGTCCCAGGTGTAGAAATGTGGGCAAGTAAACTACGATAGACCAGGGTCCTATCCAGAAGTGTGACATATTGTCACTCAGTCCGCTTCATGCTACAGAAACCAGGATAAGCACTGGCTCTATAAGCCTCAAGGCTCTTAAAAAAGAAGAGGAAGAAGAAAGAAAAAAAAATTGACTTACGCAGCAGTGTAGACAAACTGGTCAAATTTATTTTCATCCAGACCCTCAAGGTGGTCAGCTTTTCGGGATTTCCTGTTTTCTAACTTGACACGAACCTTGATAGCTTTCAGATGATCTGTCTCCTGAAAAATTGGAATTCAGTCAATTAAATGAATCTCAAACCTAACACCGAAAAGTGCAATAAAGAAAGATAGAAGCTTATCTCACCTCAGACGAAAATGTCACCAAATCATTGCCAAACACAAATATATTTAAGATCAGTGGCGACCTTCAAACCAGTATCATGAAAATGTTTAAATTTACTTCCTTATAGTATGATAGCAACGACTTTTGGGATGCCATATGTCATATCATGACAACAGTGCTCCATGTTTCCTTTTAGATCATAAAAATGTATAACTTTTTTTCTTTTTCTTTTTTTAAAACAAACCTAAGAATTAAGCTTTTTTAACCTTATTGTAAATGTGGACAAAATCCCCGAGTTGCTTGGCAAGGATCCGTCTACGATCACTCAGGGGAAGTTTTTTACTAGGTACAACCACTCTAAAGGCTTGTGGCAAATTCATGGCAGCCCTCTTCAAGAAACGTAAAACAAGGTCCTGTAAAAATGAATAATGAAAAAAAAAAAGCATTCTAAAAAGTAATACAAAAAATATGTGTTGAATAGAATTTATCCACTAGTAGTAGAAAGATATTGACTAGAAAATCCAATGTATATAAAGATGTATATAAAATCTTTTTTGAACAATGAACAAATATTTTATAAATTCGTTTGCAGCTGAAAACAGCAAGTATTCCCCAACTCTAAAATGGTAAGTCATATAGGAGTCTTAAAAAAATTGAATTGTAATCCATAACTTGGGATTGACAACTGATTTTCATATCATATCATATCATATATAAGGCTTAGTAGGAATGTATCCTTTAAATGCCCTTTACATGTATATAAATCATGACATTATTAGTCATCCAAAATAATCACTAAAAAAGGCATCAACAAACATCATTGTTACGTTTATATATATATACATAATTTGTTTGTTTGTTCCCTTTAGAACCATGATTAAACAGTGTAGGGACCAGCAGCTCTGTGTCTGGCCGATGACAGTGTACAAGGCAGAAGGCATCGATGCGCAGACCCAGATGCAAATGTATCCAGGTTAAGAGTCTGTGCCCCATTACCTACACATGGCCAGATACAGAACTGGAAAATCTATGGATCAAGATTTTTAAGGCAAGCAGGGGATAAGCCCGGTGTGCATATAATTTGTAAGATATATATATATATATATCACAAGGTGAAAATAAAATACCCATAGGTAGATAAACAAATTGTTATGATCGTATTACTATAGGCTACTTTCACCATAAACTAATTTGTTACCATTTGTTCATTGAGAGCATCAATGTCCTCTTGTTTGAGAACCCCTCCGCAATCAGACAAGAGTCGTTGCTGCACCCGTATCAGGTACATGGCAAATGCAGTTCTTGCTTGTACTTTGCTGGAATTCGAAAACAAATAAAATAAAACTCACACATTGTCATACTATTTCCTGTTGCATTCTCAAGATAGAGATTAACAAACAAGGTTGAAATTTGTGTCAATTCAGTGTATACAGTTTGAGATTATTGATTTGTAATTAAATGTACTGACAATTTCTTGATATATTGTATTGTACCATGTATTGTTGTATAAATAATTGTCTGTAAGTATTTATAACTGTTGAACGCTGCTAGGCACACTTGCTAGTCATCGTCATTGCCTGTTGCCAGTTTTGACATACTTTTAAAAAACTTAACTCATTCCGTTAATATTAAGTGTATAAGTGTCAAATTTTGTCCAAAAAAATAATTGCACTTTTCCATTGTTTCAGCCCATGATCTCAGTTTTTATATCATTGTAATAATTTTTGTTTAAACGCAATTTCTTAGGGTTCCGTTTTTTTGTGGTCACCCAGCATTATTATTACTATTATTACAAATGACGTAGATGTCTTAGCTTCCGGAAATGATTAATTCTAAAATTCACAATCATTGTCATTGTTTTCTGGCCACTTCTTGTAAATGGACAAACATCGCTTGTGTACTAAACTGCACAAAAGTAATGGCCTTTAAACAAGAGGTACCAGGAAATAAAACTCTATGCAAAGGGTCCATATCACTTCAGTTCATCTTAAATAAAAACAAAGAAATAAAAGCTTGAGATATATGTACATTTACAAACACAGTTCAATTACCTTAAAGTGTGGCCCTTCTCTAGCAGACCAATGACGTCATACTTCGGTTCTGGAGGAGGACTGGGAGGGCCGACAGTCTCCAATGAATCGGACCCGTCGAGTTTGCTATCGCCACACTCATTCGAAGCATTGTCTTTTTTGGCATTTTTATCCTCTTTGTCAGCGTCTTTATCTGTGCCCGCATTCGACGCCTTGACCTTGTCATTAGTCTCCTGACCTGCTTCATCCCCAGCAGCATCCCCACCATTTTCTTTACTTTTTACTGGTGGGAGAGGAAATGATGAGAGAAGACAAAAATAATAATAATTAAAGTATAATATCTCTGTTTAATATTTTCATGAAAATAAAATTAAAGCCAGGGTCTACATCTAAAAAAACACACAAGAAAAACAACAACATTGCATTAAACTCAGCGCTTGTATATTTCTTATGGCTGTATCATAATATTACGTCTGTCAAACAGACTATTCCAGGCTGTTGCTATGAGAAGCATGCCACAAAACTTCTAGCAATTTGCTTTGATTTCTCACTGAGAGAAGTCCACCAGCACTATGCTGGCTAAACACATATAGCATCAACCTGTCTCAGTCTAATCTAATATAAGGCATTTAATAATATAAGATATTTATATAGTGCTTATCAACGATCATCACCGTGCTCTAAGCACGTTACAGGAGCATATTTACCCCATAATTTAGTTTTGGGTCAACCTCGAAATGACGAGGTAAGTATTACAAAATTACAAACTTCAAAGTTGTCTATTTCCCATTCAAAAGTTTTATCTAATTATAAATAAGAGAGATAATAAGAAACGAATATGCAGTCTCTGCGCAAAAAAAAATACCATTCTCTTCTGATTTGGCATCTTGTTCCTTCTTTTCCTTGCCCCGCTCATTAACAACAGCATCCTCATCACTTCCATTCTCATCTTGATCTTCTGTTTCTGGAACGCCTTGGACAAGTTTAGAGCGCTTATGCACAGATCCTGCATGAGAACAATTTACATAACATTTCATCTTGACTTTTATTCAAATTACTTGGACCAAGCATATTATTTCACTAACCAATCATCCAAATCATTTCAAACAATTAACGTTTCTAAATATACATGTATAGATAGCACAGATCTAAGGAATTTAAGAATTCTTTGTTGTATCATAAAAAGTGAGACATATTTGTATAATATAATTTCTCACAGCTCTGTTGTACAGGTAAAATGTATGGACCTCATGGTACATTGCTGTCCAATTTATTGGTCAAGGTATTTGGATGCAGTGGGCTCATCATCTGCTCGTCTTTAATTCCTGATTCAGAGTCTTTCTAGCCATGTGTTACATGATGGGTGTTGTAAGTCCTCATTGACATTTGGATTTATTTCCATTTGTCATGTGCACCCTTCAGAGCTTGACATATGGCTGGCCCCTACACTGCTTTTTGCGAATAAAGGGGACTCGATAAACAAACAAACAAAAAATAATTTCTCACATGTAAATCACCTACAAAAAAGTCATATCTGAATCGAATGGAACCCCAGTTTTACGACAGACTCACTTGATCGTTTTTTCCTTCGTCTGCCATTAGCATGTCCCAGTCTCCGTTCATATTGTTTGGCCCTGAGCAATGCCTGCGTATAACTCTCAATGAACTTCTGCAGATGATGAATATTTCAAATAAATTTTAGGTTAAATAAAAATAGTTGGGGGGAAAGCAAAACACATAGGCTGACTTCATATTTCATTCTTCTGATTTTACCAAAATGCATGAATAAAATTGTTCGAACAAAAGTTACTGTTCAAGTCATTTTAACTAGCACATCCTCATTCAAACATAAAAATTACTATGCAATAGACACAGCGACAAACAACAACAATGATATAGATATGATAAAAATTGTTAAGGCCCTTAGTAAAAAAAATGCATCCATGGGATAGCTTTCAGCAACAGGACCTGTGAACTAACTTACTCCTTTTATAAGGTATACAACATGAGAAAAACATATTTCAGCAGCAAAGCATGAAAACAAAAATATAAGCAGCATTACCTCCTGTTCAGCTTTTCCAGATCCAGTCACTTGAAGATGAATGTTGTTCCTAGAAAAAAATGAAATTTTTATTATCTTTTTACTATCATTTTTGAAAAGGATATAAATACTTTGTTGGATTATTAAAAATATTGGTTTTTCTTTTTCTCTTTCATTAAATTAATTTTGCTAAAATATATAAATATCTTTTAAATTTTCTTATTTATTTCATTTATTAATTAATATTAATTGATTTGAAATTATCTTCTTTTTTTCTTGTTTTTTTTCCCTGGGGAATCTTGAAAAGGGATTTACGATAATGCAAAGATTGACTTGGATGTCAAATACTCATCAATGATAAGGTGTTCTATCATCTTATTTTAAAACACACTTTGAGAACTTTCAATTTTAGTCCTTGACATATCTAGAGTATATATTCAAATCTCATTGGTTCTCTCATAAGTTTCTCACTTGGATTTTGATGGTGTGATAACACTTGTGCCCTGGATTCTGTTTGACACCATAGATTTGTGTCTGAAAATAAGGTAGAGTAAAATTGATACATATTTATCGAGAAAAAAAAGCTAAATTTAAATAGGGAAAAAGGGTATAAAATGTTTGCATTGAAAAAAATTATGGTTTGTATCTTTTTTATATATGCTAAAGTTGCTTGACTGCTTGCTTGAGCACGTCTTCCTAAAATTAAGTCAATAAAAATCACTATAGATCAATGACAATTACACCAACAAACAACAATTTAAAAAAAACCTAAACAGTTTTACTCCTATAGATTTATTATCAAACAATAATGAATATTTCCACAGAACAAAATCATCTATATAAATACAAGTAATAGGTAGTTGATGTCAATGAATTTGCAGACTTCAGAACATCATGTTAAAAATTATTTTTTTTATCAATCTAACATTCGCCATGAAAAAGTAAGTCCTTAGCTATGTTACCTTTCTGGGTAAAGCCTTTGATGCAGCATCAAGTTGTGAGTGGTGTGGAATTGAAGAAAAGATCTGTCACGAAGACACAAAGAAAAGGAATATTAAACGACAAACAAATCCCAAACTATGGAGACATTAAAATGAAGCAATGAATAAAAATATATCACGTGCCTGTCCTAATAAATGCGACCCCAG
>JARDUL010093973.1:0-11462 GCA_030265205.1 Dirona pellucida | reverse complement strand
GGGGGGGGGAAGGTATTAATGCTGTTGATAGTGATGATTAAATGAAACAGCACAAGTAAATAAAGTGAAGTGGAAAATATGTAGGAGCCAAGTGTACTACAGGTAAATAAATATACATATATATATAACTAAATAAATAAAGTTTTTAAAAAGAAGAAAAAACAACTACCAATCTCTGACAGATAAAAATGAAGTGAATAACATCAACAACACAAGATAGCTCAAAAAGCGCTTCTGTGACAATGTTCTTGATCAAAGAAGTTCCACAAAAAAAACAAAAAACATGTGGATTGGAAAATGTTAAAAGCTTTTGCAAAACCAAAATTCTTGGATAAAATCACAAATGTAATAACTTTAATGAGAAAATATTAATGTTACCAAGGAAAGAGATAGTTTGAAAATATTAATGTTACCATGGAAAGAGATAGTTTGACATGATCTTTTTTCAAACAATACAGTTTCAAAAAAGTACTTTTTAACCTGTTCCATATTCAATATACCTTCTTAACACCAATACTTAAGCCATACAATAATCACAAAACAAAACAAATATCTTTGAAGTTGAATCCTAAAAAAATATAATAGCTAAATGGAAACAAGCAATATCTTAACTATTATGCTTTTCTCTCTCCAAACACAACCTTACAAGACGGTAACAAAAGTAACAAGCAAACAAACAAAACAAAAGACTGGAATGGAAAATAATCAACAATCACCAAAATTTTACAAAATACACTGCCTGAACCAAAAACATAATTCAGGAGGTACAAAAGAAAGCAATCATTTTTACGAGCATGTGTTGTTGTATTCAATCCAATTTGGGTGGATAAATTGAGAACAATGGGGTGACACCTGCTGATAAAATCATTTTGCATCAAATAAAACACACATTAGGTGGAAATTAAAACACAATGATAAGTAAATAAACTATATTGAGTGGTTTATTGAAGAGGAAGAAATTTAAAGTGAAAACACAAGTATGGAGGTAAATTAAAATAGAATTAAAATAACATAAGATGCAGCCCACTATTACAAATATACAGAACATTAAATATATTTACACTTAAAATAATAAATAAGACCAGAAAGGAACCCAAATACATAGATTATGTGAAAAAACACACAAAAGGAAAAGTAGAAACGCGAGGAGCAAGAATGTCACGCACACAGTAAGTGAACACAAGTTTCTTCTGAGTTCATATTCATTAAAAGTAACACTACTTGTTTGTTAGTTTGTTTGTTTATCGAATCCCCTTTATACCGCAATAAGCAGCGTAGGGACCAGCCATATGTCAAGCTCTGAAGGGTGCACATGACAAATGGATCCAAATGTCAATGAGGACCTACACCACTCATGACCTAACACGTGGCTAGAAAGACTCTGCATCAGGAATGAAAGACGAGCAGGTGATGAGCCCACTGCGCAGTAACACTACATATTAAATGTAAATACATGCATAATTCTTATAAAAGAAAGTTTCTGGAAAATGCATTCAGAATGTATATCAAAAACAGAAAAAAAGAGGCTACAAAATGATGACTGCTTTCTGCTTTTCAGGGTGAAAAAAAGGTATACTGCTTATTGGGACAAAGTCCATAAGATCAGTTTGACAGGGAGGTCGGTCTTATACTTAATCAACAGTTCACTGCACGTGCTTGCAAATCTTACATCTCTTAGTTTCTTGGGAGAATTCTAGTGACTTTAAGAAGCTTTAAAAAGTGCAAGTTAATCAAAAACAAAAACAAAATTAAAATAATCAAGAAGTGATTGGCGACAAACATTGTGAAGTGATTGTTCACTGACTTTTCATTTTCAATAAACAGGAAAAAGCATGTTTTAAATACAAAACAATTAATAGCATTTGCCATTTGCATGACTTAATAAAAAATTCAGCAATACAGATCTGTTATTAAAAAAAACCACTGTAAGATTTGGTCTCAGTAAATGCTACATAAAGATTATCATTTTCAGGGCGGCTTCCTTCCCTTATGTTTGGTCCCTTCGAGTGAATCGTGATTAAATGTGATTGCTTGATAAACTCAGAAGCAAGAAAAGCTGGCTCGTGCTAAGGATGTGTTCGTGTTCTCCAAGACATTATTTGAGGCATTATGAAAACACACTAGAGCTCTGTGCAGCATAGATATTATGTTCAAGTCACTAATACTGAAGCATGAAAAGTTTTAGGACTTGCGACAAGAACGACAAACAAAAAGATTTGTTATACTTGGGTTTGAGAACAGATTCTGAGTTAGGTGTTAATAAAGGTAGATAGTATTCTTATGCAAAACCATTCACTATTAGAGGATATTAAAAACCTTGGATTTACAAGAATAGCAAAGCTCTTTCTTTCTTTCCTTGGTCCCTTAAAAACAATAAGCTGTTAAAAATCAGATCAATAGCAGTGTGCATTATATCGTTTAGGGTCCTGTTGAAATTCGAAAATGATAAATTGAATCCTGAGATCAGCCATTCCTTCTCAAATATACAAAGAGGCAGCTAAAGCAAATGGAAGATCAGAAAAAGCATTATTGATCTTCAAATCTTGTTCACAGGTCTGATGGAGACAGAATATTTTAATTTAAATATAATGGAGCTTTCATCTGAATAATTCAAAAGGCAAAACTCTTTTTAAACCAAAAATGACCAAACTTTAGGTTTATTTGCATTATTGAAGTTACTGAGATAGAAATATAACACAAAGTTACCGTTAACAATCTTTTTTTAAAGACAGTCAGTAGCCGTGTTAAACCACAGTTTGACGTTCAATAAGTAAATGTAGAGGTAAGATGGTCACTGATAACCTATTAACATCCCATATTACACTCATGATTGTGTCTTTGATTTAAGTTCCCTGGCTTGGTCTACAGGAGATATGGAGACTTGGAACTATCAATTCCTTGACCTGATATCTCAAGATTATTGGGGTAAATAAATTATGTCTACCTAATATAAATGTTTGTAATACATATTTTCTATGCAGCAATCAACTGGTCATTAATAGCTATTTTCCACACCTTTGGAAGATTGTGACATTTATCCTCTGCCCCCTGAAAACTTATTTGTCAAAATGATTTTAACACTGGAGAGCTAACAAAAATGAAATGCTGATTTTAGATTAAAGGAAATTCATTTTCAAGATAGAAATTCCTTTTGTGTCATGGTTTCTTCCTTATCATAACAAAGACCATTTTCCATGAACTTTTTATTTTATTTATAATACAAAAACACTCATGTTTACAAACAGGGTTGGTTTTGGTTAGTGAAAAGAGAAAAATGTTACTGCTGTACACAAGCTAGTTTTAAAAATCAATCAATCAGTCCAAAAAAACAAAAACAAAAAAAAAACGGCCATAGAAAACAACTTCAAAAAGTCAAGCATGCATGATGCACTATCCCTGACACTTTCAGCAGGTAACATTTGCTTCCTTACAATAAATGGGTGATGTCATAAAATAACTAAAAACAAAGTCAAGCTGATAAACTTGTTAAATCAAATAATTCAAGTGTGCACTAAATAATAAAAAATTGTTGGATCTTGAAGGATTTTTCAAGATCAAACAAAAATTACATCATCTTAAGCTTGAAATATCTAATAAAGAAAATGTCTTTAACACTTTAAAATATGTTTTATGTCAAAAGGTAAAGAGGGTGCTGCCCTTGCATCAAGATATATAAAGGAGCAAAGCTTCATGAATATTAATATGGTAGTGTTTGGAAATGTGTTGATTAAACTGTTATATTATTGAAGCACTTTGTTTTACAAAAAAATATAAAAAGAATAGCAATATCAGGGCTTGAACAGTTACACTTGGAGTGTGTGTTGGCTGGGGGGGTGGGGGGGGTGGGGGGGGGGGTGGCAAGGGAAAAGATGAGGATTGTAAATCTATGGCTATTATCATACATACTCAAAGTTCCATCCATGATCAGGAGAGATCCTCTCCATAACATCAATTCTGCCCCCTGCACAACTGCTGACGGGGCGATTCCAACAGTCTCTTACTCGTCTATATAAGTTTCGGTTGTAAAACCCCTCCCAGCTCATAAAGAGAGGCACAAAGCCCTGGTTAGTGATGGAATCATAAGGGATACAAATATAGTCTTAAGAAAGAAGAAATGATAAAGGCATGATAAAGATAGCAAGGCATCCTGGAGTCAAAAAGCTTGGCAACCGTTCTCCCGAAACATGTGGTACTTGTTTGCATTTCCTGTAATGTTATGTAATGACCGTCATAAAAAAAGTTCAGGACCTTCAGCAAAGGACAAAACACTGATGTAAAATTAGATTCACTGTAATATAATAACACAGCTTTCTTTTCAATAGGGAATGTGTGCCTCATACAAGGTGACACCCCAAAAAATACGGAACCCGCCAAAAGTTAAATATTTAAAAAACTATTACTGCAATTGCTATGTAATTACACACACTAAAAAACCAGCCAAAGACTGAGATTGTGCTAAAATTTCATTCAGACGTCTATACAAATTCAAAAGTTCTTAAAAAAATTAAGAGGTGTATGTCGAAATCAGAAATCTGCAAAACTCATTCATCATTACTCAAACCTATGTTGCCGATAAAGTGGTCATCAAAGTAAAAACAGATCAACTCTGTGTTTCAAAATCAAAAATTTACTTTTAATAACAGAGGGAAGAAATGACATCATATGGTCCATATGCTGCTCTTTCTTGACACACAAAAGAGTTGCTAAGTAGCCAAAGATCTCAGAGAGTCACTTTTGTGGACTCAATGCTGATTATTAAACATGGCACTGTGGCAAAACTTCAGAAAATAAATGCTGACAAAAAGTAAAAGCCTGCATCGTTACCTTTTCTTTTTATGAACAATTCATTATTTGTATAGACATCTTGATGACATTCTAAGGTATGTTCAGTCTTTGTATGGTTTATTGTTATGTGATATTGCATGGCAAAAAACTTATTGAACATTTGGTGGGTTCAAGTTTTTCTTTGCATGTCACCAGATAATATACTTGTGACGTTTTGCTCAGTTAGTAGTGTTTTGTGTGTCAGAATTTCTTAGATCCTGGATGTACATGCATACATTTTTTAATTACTGACGGTAAAGCTGTCAATGCTACTATACTACCTCTTCTACAAATACCACTGCAATATCGCTACAGGTACTACAGAGCCTAATGTGTGATATATGAAACTAATTCTTAAATTATTCAAATAGATAAAACAAATCAGTATTTGAACCAAGCTTAAGCAGACCATTTATGAAATTGTTATTAGAGAAATAGAGATGGTTGTAAATATTTAGGTGATTAGAGAGAAATAACTTCTTTTTTTAAAAATTTGTCACAATATAACATTGCTGGATTTATAATAATAAATCATAAAGCAAGATGACAGAGTCACTGTATTTGTAAAGAAGCAAAGCTTCATATATGTAAATATGATGTGAATATGATATATTTATGGAATGAAAACGATTATACGGAAGCGCATTTTTTGCTGTACAAAAATGAATCAGCGATGTCAAGGCTTGACGGGTTTGTGTTAATTGAACCGATGAGGAGTCTTTAATTCCTAAGAAGAAGAATCATTACTGATATTTCAAAACAAGCACAAATAAATAGTGATCTGGGGAAGAAATAAAAGTTAATGTTATTCAAATCAGAACCAATTTGCCATAATAATTCAAGTTTTGCACGTTGAAAAATAAAAGCTGAAAATTTGAAAGATTAAGCTGAAAAAAATGGGGGGACATGCATAAGTGTATCAGGCAAAGGAATGCTTCCCCTCTTAAATCAAAAATGAAACATAGAAACCTGAAAATAAAAGGAAAAATAAAAAGGATAGCTATAGCATTACAATGCAATATCCAGCCACATGAGTAAAAATGGCAATAATCTACAAGGATGGACTATGATCATGCCATGCTCATTCCAGACAGTTGACTGCATTTTTCTTGTTATTTTTTAATTTATATAATGCCACACAACAGTAAATTGCAGAGAATATCTATAGTTAATAAAAGACTATGCTCATATCTGACATTGATGCAACTGACACAACACCTTAACAACAAACAATATTTATGCAAGTATTCATTCACTCTTTAAAAAGCGTGGTAAACACAAATTAGACAACAGCATTGAAGATAGTTAACACATGTTCATTACACATAAACTTACCCTAACCTGCCCAACATAAAGAGGACATACCTATGTAGAGACACAAGACAAGGACACAAAGACACACGAAGACTAATACCACATATAGATAATATACGATGAACAAATTACAAAAAAAAAAAAAAAAAGGCATTAAGAACCATAACTGCTCAACTGCGCAGAAATTATGTGCAGGGAAGGCATGGGGTATTGGATTTTGTGTAAGTACATACTCAAACGTCCAACCGTGGTCATGTGATATGCGGTCCATGACAGTGATCATGGTACCAGGTTCACTTCCAACCACCCGATTCCAGCAGTCCCGAATTCTCCTGTAAACATTTCGCGTGTAAAAACTTTCCCAGCTCTGATACATTGGGACAAACCCCTGGGGGAGGAAAAAAAATTTATAAAAGAGGAGATGTGAAGAAACACATTGCATTCCAATCCCACTACCCCCAAATAGAGCCCTAATATCATTTTTTTTGTTTTTGTTAATGCATATTATACTTAGATCTAGGTTAAATTTGTCATTTTTTAACATAAAATAAACCAAAAATATCAAAATTGCTTTTACCTTTAGTTTCAAATCAATATAATTAAATAAAAATGTTTTCAACATCACATCCTAACCAACAGGTTTAAATTCCAGTTAACCAGATAATAAGGAATAAGATGACAACAACAAAATAAAAAGAAGAAGATTTTTAGGTACTCAAGACGATATTTCTTTCACATTTTCTTTTAATCCTTTAATTATCTTTTAAGTGCACCCTTTCCATCAATGCATATCGAAGTTGGCCCCTCCAGTTTAAAATCCATCTGCATAGAGGACTTGAGGGGCTGCCTTGAAAAGTATGAAAGGCCTTAAGAATCCTCCCATTCCCATCAAGGATTCGAACCCACGACCTGCACAGCACTCTAAGGATGCTCTCTCTTTAAAAATCTACATTTTAATCATGATGAATGAGACTTCGACCTCATGGCTCGATGAGCATACAAAAGTTTTCTCATTCATAATTCGGCCAGGAATCAAAATGACCTTTAATTCAAGTTGATTCATTTTTTTATGCAAGAAACCCAACATCAAATCAAAAGACTTCAGCGTATCTCAAATTGTATACTTCTCAATCAACTCATTGTCCATAAATATCGGCAAGTGCATTTTTTTAATTGCCCATATGTTACACCAAAACGATAATATACGGAACACAAAAACAAAACATGAAAAACAAAAAAACAACCTCATGTAACACATGCAATAACCCCAACCAAACGAATGTGTGTTGCAATGACAAAGGGTACAATTTACTGTTACACCAATAAGACAAATTTAGAGACACTTCCCACCACAGGGATGGAACCAGATCGGAAAAAAAATTCCACAGAAGAAAAAAAATCAAACTAAACCCATCACAATTCAGGTATAGCCTGAGCTGGTTCAGTCCCTGCTTTCGCTGGGTAAGGCAAATGATGAGATCCGTTCTAAATTTCAATTGATCAAAATAAGGTTGAAATTTCTCTCATCTTCCAATGAATAGGAGGATCAGAGATAAGTTTTCAGACCCATCCACTCCCCACTAATTCTTCGAAATAAAAACAAAAAAAAACCAACAAAAAAACACAAAAAAACAAAACGCACACGAATTCAGAATTTGAAAGAAAGGAGCATTTCAATGAAAACAAAAGCAAGGGGTTCTACACATTCAATCCAGAACCATGAAGGAGTGAAGCAGTACCAAGCACTAAGGTTGGGATTTATTGGTACTAAGAAACATACAATTGTGTAAACCAATAATTATATATCTCTCCACGGTTTTCTTTAACTCTTGAACATGAGATGGCTTGCTCACAACAGTGGAATATATTTCCCTTGTATTATAAGATTTGTTTTCTCCTTCATATTTGCTGTCCTAACTGCACTTTGGGGGTATTTTCCTTTCAAACAATACTCTTTTTTTGTTGTAAAAAAAAGCATAAAGAAAGTCATGCATTTGACATCCTGCAAAGCCTCTTCACTATTGTCCACATCAAATGACTAATTTTTATAAATTCCATCACAAAATATTCCAAAAATCAAGCAGAGCTTAAGTGAGGCATACAGAGATTGCAACCAGCAACACAGTGATGACTAAAACTATCAATCAATTTTTAAAACAAACAATTTATCACTCCACTTGTATTTTGAAAAACACCCTAGTCCTTCTAATAATTTAAATGAGCCCCTCTCTCTCAGATCTACATTTAGATGCCCAATCTTATTATAACAAAGGAGGAGTGCATGTATTATGCAGGAGCATTCAGCACCTTTTATTGTAATGTCTTCCATTAAGTAAATAATCCTCATCCAAAAACTCCCATTGTCATAAGGTGATACGCATTTCACCATCCATCTTAAAAGCTAAGTCTTAATATAAGTTACTGACAGTCAACTCTATTAATAACTATTAATCAAGTGAGGCAATAAATCAATAAATGTCAGCAGTTTGATAGATAATAATACATGCGTACAATTATTACTTGACTGTAACTAACAACAGCATAGCCATTTACATTTTATTTTCTATTTCAACTATGTGACAGTAACAGCGAATATGGATTTATTTTGTAGACTTGCCAACAGACTAAAATTGTATGACATCAGCCTATGAGACTGCATCATTTATAATACTCAAAGTGATGTAGGACGGGTAAAATCATGAGGTGGGCAGGATTTGGCATGTGACCCAAGGACTTATCTGAAGCACAAATAAAATTCTGAAACTTAACCAACCAATTCCAAAACTCAAATGTGGGTAACAGCCATGAAAACTTTGGCCAGTTGGCAAATCTGCTAAAAACCTAGTTACCAAAGCATAAATACAAACAGTATTGTAGTGATAGCGTACATAACATGGTTTTGATGAACCCAGCATCTTCTGGTCAAGGGTCAGATATATCAACTTCAACAAACAGTAACTCTGCATTCCAATCTTAGATGAGCTGACTAGTTGTTTCCAAAAAATGTGTCTTTGCTGTCAACCAGGAGCAACTTATTTCTTACAGATGACGTCATGGTGATTACAAAAACATCACAAGGAGTAATAGCAATATTTGTCATTCATCATT
The DNA here is from genome assembly GCA_030265205.1 of Dirona pellucida. Lineage (NCBI taxonomy): Eukaryota > Metazoa > Mollusca > Gastropoda > Nudibranchia > Dironidae > Dirona > Dirona pellucida. The sequence continues at coordinate 2,216 of JARDUL010093973.1, read as the reverse complement.
TTCTTTGTAAGAATTTCTTGACAATTCAGAATGAAACCCCTATGGCTTTGTTTGTAAATGTGTGCATGGTTTGTAGGTGATCAAATGGGAAAAATCAATACATTCAAATCATAGATTTGTATCCTGGAAAAGAAACAAGTTGATGAGTACATTGTCAAAAACAATAATACATCTTTTTTATTTCACAACTTAAAAACATAACGTTTCTTAAAATTTTTAGAATTCATCAACATCATTGCACTTCTTTGAAAAAAATAAAAATAATTCCAACTTTAAAATAAAAACATTTCAACTTCTTGACACCATGTGTGAGGTGGACACACATCTTGAATCATTGACAGCTCTCTTTAAATACCTCAATGAGGGAATGAGAAGAGGCAGCTTGCATCTATATATATACAGAAATACCTTAGCCCTGGTCTAATTATGGGAGGCATTGCAGGCCATAAAGTGGAGCCATGTTGTCAACACATTATTGATTTGCAACTGTCACATATTTAGTGATCTTATCTCTGACAATTTGTTTACTTAGTCCACTGCATGGAAATGTGATAGCCTTGAGTACTGAAGAACCTTGGTAATAATAAATTCAATATGTGAGATGGCCATGTGATAGCCCTTACGATTGTAAATAATCTGTTTTCCCTCTTCCTTGCACTAACAGTAAAATAATGAATATGTACTATTTTGGAATTCAAAAGGCAAAGCTTTTGTACATCCTAAGTTTCATAAAAATGTAAAATTAAAAAGAAATTAAGTAAATGTAAATACAAAGACAGTTTATATGATTACAAATAGCATTCACTGACAATTGAAGAACACAAAGTATTGTCTGTATGTGCTAGGATTTTGTCTCATTTGTTCAGGCTATTGCCACATTTCATTCAGACACACTGAGTAATAAAGCAGCATAACTATAGGACCCCCTTGTTGAATACTCATTAAGACTCAAAGTCAGTGGAATCAATTGTAACAAAATTGCGGCACTTCCCACTGCGTCACATTTCAGCCCAGACTGCATACACTTTAGTTGAGTGTCCGTTCAAGTTTGAGTGAAATTTTCAAATTTCTGTGATTATTTGTTTCCATACAATGAAGTCCAACATGCATTCTATCATGTGGATCCAATATGCCTGAATTTTTTTATTTTTTAAAATTTATATATTTTAAACACATCTGCGAAAATTGATAGTTTTCGTTTCAATGACCTAACACTGTAATTTAACAACTCCACTACCCATAGAGTCAGACGACACAGTAATCATAATTCAGAAACATTGTGTTTCAAACTCGGCACCATTCATTTTTATTTCCCATCCACCAAACCAATAATTTTTCATCTGAAAAATATTATTGTCTGGCAAAGATCGAACCCTTTGTCTCACTGACGGCACTCATTTCACACAGAGTGACTGGTGACTGTGACTTGTAGAAGAAGAGAGGTCATGAGGTCAACATTAACATCATAACATAATTGAAACCCTAACTTTCAGATCATTCATGAACATCCTGTAAGATGTTGCCTAAATTTATTGTAACAAATTGTCAATACTGTAATATAAACTTTAAAGGGCAATGTTACATGATACCTAATACAAGGTAGATAAAATGAAAAAAGGCATACCTCCAACTTTGGTTCTGTACAACTTTTGTCCTTCTCAATTCCATATGATCTGAACAAATCTCGAATTTGTCCTATTACAACCAGTAGTGCATACCCCAAATAGGTCAATATGGCAATAAGAAGAGGTGTTTCTTCAAAGGATTCATAAAAATCGCTTTTCCATTTCGCAACCTGCAGAAACAAAGAGGAAAAAACACTTATCCTGAGGGATTAAAGTTAAACAGTGAAAGCACACTGTCCTGATATATGCAACATTTCAATTCAACAATTCAATTAAGCAACCAAAGCTTCTAACTGTAAATGATACGAAGGCAATAACTTGAAAAATTCAGAAAAAGCACACTGCCAGCATACTAATTCTAATATAGAATATAGAATATATATTATATATATATATATATAAAGTTATCAAACAAGTTGCAACCACAGTTTACCCTAATCGCACGTCGTGTTTTTAACCCTTAATCGTACGTCGGGGGTAATTTTGTTACCCCGCGACAATATAATAGACGGTCTATAGTAAAATAAAAACTTTCCCTATTCGTACGTCGGGGGTAATTTTGTTACCCCGCAACAATAATAATATAAGAAA
>JARDUL010093862.1:0-11464 GCA_030265205.1 Dirona pellucida | reverse complement strand
TCCATAGAGAGATAGAGAGAATGAGTGGGTATAACTGTATTGATCTGTATGGTGCGTCGTTGGTGTGTATGAGTATGTTTATGTGTATGGAATTCTATTTGATTTATGTATGATATACTTTAATGTTTTGTCTTGTGAAGCGCTTTGAGATGTCCACAGATATGGAAGGCGCTATATAAATGCACTTTATTATTATTATTATTATGATGATGATTATGATGATGATGGTGGTGATGATAATGATAATTATCTAAATGAGGGCGACAATAACATCAAACAACAAGAATACAAGGGAGTGACTGACTGATTTGACGTAGGCCGAGTTCTCCATCAACAAACTCCTGGCATCGATGACGGTTTGGAACAATCGGAGACACTTCCCATCGGACGCAACGAACAGGGCACTGGGACTGTTGCAGTATGAACCCAGGCATGTGCTGGAGGGAGGGAATAACAAAACAGTTCAAACACACAGAGTGTATAAACTTGTCTTACTTGCAAACTTGGAAGAAACTTGTTAGTGTTCTTTTATTATTTTTTTTATTAATGATTGAATGCGTGATTAATTAGGATCAGGAGATCTAAAAGCAAAACTAAAATCTGAGAAAAGCAGGGAAGAGTCAAAAAGAAGTCATTCAGATTTTAAAGTTTTTTAAATATAAGAAAACAATTTATGAAAATCTAAAAACAAACCTATTCGGGGTGTTGCTATATTTGACATAAAAAATATTCCAACTTTTTTCTTCTTTTTTTTTATGAATTTTTTTCATTTTCATTAAAGTAATTTAAGGTATACTGAGTTTGTACAAATATTAAAAACCACCGTGATAAAAACACATAATCAATAAGATAAATGTGCTGTAATCTGACATTGATTGAGTCCAATCACTAATAACCCACATCAATTCATATACAAGGGAGTTAACTTAACAACCAAAGTATTCTAATATGAAACTCTTTAAAAAGATGGAACCAAAAATTGTAAGCAACCAAATTCGGGGGACAACTTCATAACAAGGTTCCCTCCAGAAAAGGCATAAAAATAAAAATAAAAATAAAAAGTTTAATTATTAATTGATTTATCACTTTGAACAAAACATTTGATAATATCTTTAGTATTGACTGGTTGGGGTCATTGGAGTTACAAATATTATGGAAAAATTAAACCTGTTCATTCCATACCAGCAGACAGCAAACATGACAGAAATGGCGATAGACAATTCAATATTCCTGAAAAAGTTAGTCAAATTTTATATCTAGAGAAGAAGAAGTGTTCAAATCGCTCCAGGACCAAGCGTTTGTTTTGGTGTGTCTTCGTCAACCAACCTGTTCAAGGCCATCACGGTCATCTAGACATATATTTAATGCGCAGTTAAATAGACTTGGTGTCAACACACCGCATCCTACCTCATACGGCTAGACATGGACAACGTTACACTTCATCGTGTCGAATCAATTTCATGAAATCGGGTTTTACCGAACAGGCAATGTCAAGAGTTGTGTTGCTGTCATGTGGGATAATAGTAATAGTCTTATTTTAAAAATGTCAACAAAAGAGAATGGCTAAACCCGAACAATGTCTGTTCCAAAGCAAAGGCAGTATTCACTTACTCGACACATTTGGTTGAATTGAAGCCAGGGAAATTTCAAATTAAAGCAAAGAAATGGCATATATTTTTGTAAAACTCAGAATGCAAAACAGCTTTTTCAACTAGCAGCCAAACCAATCAATTCATAACAGCAATGACAATAATATCACACAGAATATTTGTTTAATCCACAAATAAAAGACATTTATCAAAACAAAATCTCTACAAACAGTCTCATTCATTTGTAACTGAATTTCTTCTCTAAAACATCCATACGGATATATTCTACATTTCTATTTTGTACTCAACTGAATTAACATTTTTTAACTGTTTAATATTTTAAATTTGCGTAATGTAAAGATTGAATTGATCATTTCAAAGGCAAAGAAAAATTCAGCCCTTTGTTAGTTAAAAATCTCAATCCGATTAGATGCAACAACAACATCCACAACCAACAACAGCAGCGACAACAACAACGACAACAACAACATCAACAACAACATTGACGACAACAACATTGACAACAATAACAAAAACCAAATTGCTCAACAAGTACAATATTATCAGTTGTCATTTGAATACCAGATAAACCAAAAACCTTCCCCTGTAGTAAAGCCAGAGGCCCCACCAACAGTGGTCATTACCTTGTGTATTCTATTCTATTTCACTACAAAGTTTGACTAAAAAGGACATTATTAAAGTGCCACCATGGTATAGAGTAGGGGGATATAACCACCGGTGCATCGTATATCACAATATGTCTAGGGTAATATAGTGCTGGAAATAAAGTGAGGAAAAATAACAATCTAAGTGGCATGTTAATATTGTCATATTGTTATTGGAAAGTTGCAGGATTTATCTTTATTTTATTCACTAACTTTGTTGACTTTCTATTCGTTAATGGCCACACTTCCTGCCAATCAAACAATTTCAAGAAACCCATTTCAAAATGTGATCAGCAATGATTTGAGGCCTTCCTATGGATATCTCTAAATCACCACATTTTATTCTTGACTGGCTAAAGACCTCAAACTCTTTGTAAGTCTTTGACTTCCATTCATTCACACCTTAGTCACAAAAGGGGAATTTTCCGTTCATTGGTCACAAACATATTCACACTGATAAATAATTTTACATGTAAGCATGTCTATAGTCTTCATGTGACACTTGATCTGTGGATATGTGTTTTGAACCTTTCTCTCTTTTTTTTCTTCACATCTTTATATATAAATCTATTTAGTGTGGCAGCTTAATTTTGAATGAAGTAATAGTCCATATTAAATGTTGCGTGCAGGAATTTTTCTTATTGCAAAATTCTGCCTTGTCACAGCAGTGAAAAGTTAAAGGAGTTCAATGGTAAACCTATGTCATTGGACAACTTTGATGTGAAATATTACTTTTCTCCAAATCTTGAACCCATCAAAATCTCAAAATCTCATCGTCTTAACATAATTAAATTTCATCATCTCCTCATAGATAGCAAAATAAGAGTGTTTTGTTCATCATCTATAATAATTGAAACCCACAAATTTCAACTACAGATGTGGGATATAAATAAAATGACTACTTTCACAAAAGGAAAGGAACAAATAACCCAAATAAAACAAGGTCAAGAAGAAATAAGTTATCGTTGATATTCCAACTGCCCAGTTACAGGTGGGAAAAATTAGGAGGAAAATTTAAAACCACATAAAATAAAATAAAAAATCCAATATCTTATTTCATATATCTAAATGTATATCTTTGGCTTTTTGTTCCTAAACTTTTTTCTCTCTTAAATTCTGAAACCAAAATGATAATTAACCTTGAAAATGAAATTTCTGGGTTTCCATGCCTGCTTCTTTCAAAGTAAATATATAAACCAATGGAGAAACACTTGACTTAGACTACCCTGTAGAACATGGATCAGAAGCCTACAGCCTGAGGGTCGTGACATGGGTTAGACCCACACAGAACACAATTGGACAGACAAGTCAGTATTTGAATCCAATGGATAATTTTCATTGTTTGCTTGATATCTGTTCCCTTTAGTTAGTATGGTGATTAAACAGTGTAGGGACCAGTAGAGGACAGGCAAAGGCATTGATGTGCAGACCTGGATAAAATGTACCCAGGTTACTGCAAGTCGGTGCCCGCCCATGACATAAGGCCCAATACAGAGCTGGAGAATCTATTATTTTTAATCTTATGCGGGAATAAAGGGTCGACTATGCCAATAAGTTTGGTGTATAAACAAATGCTGTTCAATATTATTCATACATGGACCAGACAACATGACATTGTAGCTTCAGCTATAGAAACTGTGGGAATTTTACCAAAGAGGCATTTCATATCTGTGACATTTTGTAGCATTTTGTCTGGCCCACATCCCATTAAACAACATCAGAGTGACCCATATAGTCACATATATATTATGTTCTTTGGAAATGAAAGCTCTTCCTTAAGTAAAACTTTAAAAAATTAAGATTTAAAAAAAAACTGAAACTGGTTGGTTTGATGCTGCTACAGCAATCTAAATAAGCCAAAGAGTAGCAAATGAAATAATGATAATAAAAACGATAATAATGGTAATGGCAATAATAATGAAGAGAAAGGTAGCTATCAGCAAGGTATGTAGCGATTACTGACAAGTGTGATTATCTTATCTCAGGTTTTACCTCTGAACACACCATCTGAAATCATAAGGCAGATAAATCAATAAACAATACCATGCTCTACTTATCTGCAAGTTCATCAATATACGTTTGGATTATACGAAGAGATAAAGGTTAATAGTCAAATTTAAAATGAGTTACAGGTAAAAATAACAATGTTTTGGGTTTCCCCTTCATTCAATCACCAAATGGATATATGAATAGAATTTATAGAGAATTTTAAAAAGAGTTGGTACAACATTAAAAAAACACAAGTACAACACGAGGGACAAGGGCTGGTGTTTGAAGTCAGTTTACACTTCAGCTTCGTTTTTCATGCTTAAATAAAATGTGTGATAAAAATCTAAAGTATTCATTTTTCAGTATTGCTTACTAAGTTTTTAAAGGCTCTTTATGATGATTTGACTGCATTGATAAGTAAAGGTGACTCAACTTTAGTAAAGAACCCAAAGCATAATATCATAATAATTATCTATTTGGACTTGACTAAAATCATGGATATATATCATATATATATATCATATATATATATAGTGATATCATGCAACAAGGGATTTAATAACAAAGATGTTAAGAAAGATTTCAAAGACTGGATGGGACAAGATTATATAGACTATTTTCCCCTACAATTTGACTTAAGTATTCGGAAGTACAGACAAATTGAAGACGTTTTGATGGCCTTTAAAGCGAAATCCTTAAGGGCTTTGAGGTCCATAGAGTCAGTGCTTATCCCAGTTTCCGTAGCGTGGAGCAGACAGAGTGACATTATGTTACCCTTCTGGACAGAACAATGGTCTATTTGCAAATTTCTTCCCAAGTTGTAAGCTGGTACCCATTTCTACACATGGTCGAGCAAAGCTATTGGAGTAAAGTTTCTCGCCCCCCAAAAAAACCAACGAAATGACTGGGGTAGGATTCAAACCCACGACCTTCACCATGAGAGCTGGTTGTCTTAACTACTCACCATCAAATCTCCTTTGATGGTCTTTAGGGCGGTAAATTCATCTTTCATTGGCATTTCGTCATCTTATTTCCCAAAATAGAGAACTTTTGGGTTTATTTCAATCTAAATGATTTCCACTATTAAGACAGTGCCTAAAACGGGACACGCAACAATTCAAGAAAGGAAACAACATACAATTAGTAGATGTGTTAGTAGACGATGGATGTTATGGGGGGGGGGAGGGGGGGGGGGGGGCTTTATTGCACTATAGTGGATGAGATATTGGAGGGTTAGTCACAACATAATTTTAAAAATGAGAAATGTTAAAATACTAGTAAAGACAACAATAAAACATAGTACTCAAGACTAGGTTGGGTCAGAGTGAGGGGGTAAATCTCAAAAACCAATGAACAAAGAAGTAAATGCTACATAAATAAATAAATAAATAAACACATATAAGTGAATAAACAAATAAATGAATAAATACACCTAGAGAGAACATTTACTTGTTATTCTGTTCTACCCCCCTCTCCCATTTCCGTTATGTTAGTGTTAGGATTAGCACAGGATTAGTGGTGACGTCTTAAATGATCGAGTTATGACATGACAACATCACAGGACTCTTATTACCTAGCTATGGGGGTGTGGGTGGTGCTAAGGTGTGATAGACATTATAATGATAAACAATGAGAATGATTTTAAAACATTGCACAGAGAGAAAAAAAGAAATGATAAATACATAAATTATTCTCATGACATAGAAAGCACACAAAACAGTACATTGATATAAATCAATTGAATAATTAAATTTTCACTAAACAAGAAATACTTAGGAAACAAACAAAAACATAAAAGATTTATCATAAAGACTCAGCTGTTGTTAATAAGCAAGTGGATGATAATGGATGTCTATGAAGACAAAATCTGATTACAGGAGTAATTGTACTGACTGGAAAGTAAGATGTGACACGGATGATTGCAAGAGGCGACAATGAGTATAAACAGGGCTATTTGTTTTTGTTTGTTGTATTTGTTGGAGGAGCGTATGTACATTGTGACACAAGTGAAGTCAGTCCTAGCCTATAGCGCTGGGAGATTGTACGACAGGTTGAGTTGGAGACTATATCAGTAATATCAGGAATCAGGATTGTAAAATTAGACATAGGCCGGAACTTTGATGAAAATGTCCCACACAATCATTTTTCAGTTTGAAAGACCAGATTCTTAACATTTCCATCTTCATATACCTGGATTGCCTTCACTAAGCAAATAGTTCATCATATGTTCTCTCATCAGAGCAAAGGTGATAATACCAGAGGAAAACCGGAGAAATTGTCACTCCTGTATAAATCATGAGTTTGAGGAATGGAGAGCGATCAACATTCATCTCATTTCAAAATCAAGCAGAGTAGGAGACAATGCACACGAGTTAAAAGCAGAGTGAGAACAAGATTGTAATCACAAACATAGCCAATCTCTAGCTCTTAAGATATGTTATTGAAATACTGGTGAGTTAATGAAAGCTGGATGCCCTGTCATTGTTAATTGTGATATTGGCCATTGTACATAAAATGAGAAAAAAAAGGGAAATATTGAAATCACTAAATAAATTACATCAAGTGGGAAGGTACACACACATCACATCAATGCTGTTTACATGAGGTGTGGTAAAACAAAAATCTTACGAGGGATGAAAGACATCATAATATTTTTAACAGATTGATATGAAATAGAATAGACTACAACAAAAGCAGAAACTCTGAGGCTGTCCAAGTGGAAATACAAGAGGGTTCAAACCCAACCTACCTGGGTAATAGAGTGGGCACCCAAGCCACACTGGTGAATGCTGAAGGGTTGGAGTTGTTGATGCGACAAAGCTCCGTGATTCCACCACTCTTGGACAGGGGGCCCACAGGGACCACTTGCCACAAGATGAGTTCACTGCAGAAAGTGGGACCGACTTGTTCCATCTGGGGTGTCTCTGGGAATCAGATAGCAAGCAGGTTTAGGAGGGTACAGTTAAAGTTAGGCTACTGTTAACATCACAAAGCCATGGAGCTGTCATCTACATTTGTCAAAGTCACCAATCTTTTACCACATCATTAGTAAGCAAATTACTACCTTCCATCAAATCGGAAATAGGTGTGTGCACGGCAAAACAACAAAAACAATTTAAAAACCAGGGCACTGACAAGACAAAATCTCACACCATCAGAGACAGGAATGTAAATCTTTAGGATTTTGCCTCATTTTGAATATTGACAAGGTGTTAAAAGATTTACGTCCCTGAACACTGTTATAGTAAGTGACACAAGGCCAGAATTATTATTTTTTTCATTATTTAAAAAAAACACCTAAAAAATATACAAACAAAACTAGGCTGAACCAAACTAGATCATATTGTATCATAATGACTGAATCCAATGAGTGACAAATATCCATTACCTTCGGGTGGCGTTTCTGCCGAGGGAATGTTGTGGTGTGAGGTCGTCAGCAACAGCGGCAAGACCGGATGGCAGGCAGCAAAATTTGTCCGGAACCGATGACCACATGCCCGAGACAGATGGGAGATGCTCACAATATTTTGGAATTTAGTTTTCACAGCAAAACTTGCCTGGCGACATGAGAAAATGAAGAGGGAATATGAATAGGTGGATGACAGAAAAAAATAGATGGTGAACATGATACTTCAATTATCATATAATATATTATTACTGGCTACAACTACAGATCCGCATGAAACCTCCCCGCTAAAAGTAACTGGTTAAAATCTTTGGTAAAAGTAACTGGTTAATTTCACTGTGTATGCATTTACTAATGAGGATCCCAAACACTGTGACTAGGACAGAGAGGTCCATAAGTATTATCATTGATGGGGTTGAAACAGAAGGTGATGCATTTGTCCCAAAAAATATTTTCAAAACAAAACAACCCACCAACCAACTAACCCACACACCAACCAACCCCTTCCAACTGACCGCCACCCACCACTCCACCCTACAACCTACCTGCCACAAGTTGAGTGAACCGTTGCTGTGTTTTGTCACCATGTGAATGCTTGGAATCAACATGTTGTAGTTGCCGTCCGACGTATTGAACAAATTGGCACCGGGAGATTTGTCTGGCCTGTTCTTCAGGTCATTGTGCATCGCTAGCGGCGCCTCGTTCATTTTCATGACGGTCTTGATGTCCATGCGACTGTAGTTACAGAACATGAGCAGGTTGTTGGCCATGCTTCTGGCGTCCGGTATGGGGAATGCACGAGGTAGACGAGACGAGAAGCTGGCTTGAGCTTGGTGGAATGTGAATGGGGTGCTCTCGTCCAGGTGGTCAATCAGCCTGGACATGAACGATAAGTGGAAACAATCTCCGTCAAATCTAACAGTCTTAGACTTAGTCTCTCAACACATTTATCCAAATTTTAACTAATTCTAATACTGAAATAATATTTTTTTAAATTGACATGGAAGTTTTTCTTCTTAGTCTTATTTTCTCTTCAGTCCATCTATATGTAAACAAATTTTACATATCTATATAATTGAAATAAAAATAAAATAATGCATAATTGTTCCCATCCAAGTTTTCATTATAAGTTAAGAAGCTGAAATTTGTTTTATTCAACAACAATTTTCAATATATTATATAAACATCTCACAGCACCAGGGTAAAAAGATGGAAAATACAAGAACAGGTATTTCATACAAAGGATTAAAACCATCCCCCTGATACTTTTTAGCAAAGGTCTATTTCATCAAAGGGAGGTAACACCCACCAGACTAGAAAGCTTCCGTCAACGGGGTGGATGGAGAACACGTAGTCAGGACTGCTGTGCCAGTCTAGTAGGAGGGTGTCGATCTTTCGATCCAGTCGATTGAACACACCATTCTGTAACAGATGGAGCTGGACAAAACAGGAAAAAGGGGGGGTCATATTGTGTCATTGTTTTCACCAATCAAAGGAATAAAATCAATGATAAACACAATATAAAATTAGATGTGTCATCCAATACATTCTGTCAAGACATTGCTCAAGTTTAATAAGGACACTTTTATGACACTTTCTTTCTTAATAGAAAAAAAGTCTATGGTGCCTTTCAACGTCAACTAAAATCCATTTACCTAACTGGCTGGATTTTTCTCTAAAACATTTATTTGAGGCAAACAGAGGATTAGCCCACTGCCACTACACCCAAATCAGGGGATGGTGCTGCCATCTTAATCTTAAGGCCTCTGAACACGTCTTGGAACGTCTTCTTTTGAGACCTGTCTAATACGGAAGAACCTGTTTAGCATAGCCCTTTTCTTAGAGTCACTAGAAAAGACAAGACCTCTATAACACTATATCCATTATGTCCACTCACCGGAAATTCTGGGTTGGTGTCCTCCCTGGTCATCTCCTCATTGGACGACAAGCTGGACTGGCTGGACATGCCATTCTCCTTGAGCTTGGACTTCTTGCCAGACTTTTTCCGTAGGGTCACTGATGATGACAACATGAGCCATAAATATCATATTTGTATCCTACAGGACATGCAGGCCTTGTTGTTACAGGCTGTCTCAATGTTAAAAAGCGACACCCACAGCTGAACAAACACTGATACTACTCATTTATTCACCATTAATGTCTTTACTCAAAACTTGCAATCAATAGCAACGAGAAACACAGGTTGAATTAAACGTATACATAATATCATCAGACCTTTAGACAGATCTGAATTTTTATCAAAAACAACAAATAAAAACAACAAAAATGCCCACGTGGCAGCTTCCTGTAACTGAAGAGTTACCACTACTAGGGCAAGGTTTTTATCGGTAAAATGTATAGGCCTCATGGTACATTGTTGTCCAATTTACTGGTAAAGGTGTTTGAGCGAGGTCGGCTCATCATCTGCCCAACTTGAATTACTGAGTCTTTCTAGCCATGTGTTAGGTGATGAGTAGTGTAGATATTTGGATTTATCTTCATTTGTCATTTGAACCCTTCAGAGCATGACATGTATGGCTGACCCCCACACTGCTTTTTGCAGTATATAAATGGGACTCAATAAGCAAACAAATAATTTGTATTTCTTTTAACAAACAAACAAAATACAACACAACAACAACAAAAATAACACCAAACACCAACCTTCATCTCCCTCCTCGTCCTCGTCCTCATCGTGTCCATTCACCATTGACTCGTCCTCGCCATCCTCGCTCAGCGTCTGGTTGGGTGTGGAAGAGTTCATGGACACGGCTCCCTCCTCTGCAAGCAGACGTTGGTGTAGGTCCTGTACCAGTTTCTCAGCCTCCAGGGTAAACTGTAACTCCTTGTTGTTCAACCAGTGGAGACGGAAGTTGTTGGATACGTCTTCTTTGTTTCCAACAATGGGTAACAACGGAATGTCTGCAAAAAGGAGGGGGGGATTATTATTAACATCATCATCACCATCACTGTCAATATGATAATTATTATTCAAGTACAAACATATCTACTGACGGACGTACAGTATGTACACAATGCAACAATTTACAAAGGTATTCATGAAATATATTAACATTCTTAGCATCCCCTAAGTTGTGGCCATATATAGTTACCTGTGTCAGGGTTAATGCTGCAGGCCAGGTGAAAGTGTAGAACAGGTGACACGCCATTATGGTGGATGGCAAACTTGTGGAAGTCGTGGACACTGGCTGAACTGTTTAATCCCTGGTCAGTGACCGTGTTGTCTGTGCCAGCCTTCGGGTGCTTCCTGCGTTTGTGGACGGCTTGTCTGGGGTGGTTGATGGGAAGATTAGGACAGAAAGTGTACAGATGAGACATAATTCTCAATCCGATTGCTGACTTTAACTTTGAAGCTAGTTATGTAACAAATACTCTATTGACAACGTGACTTGTGAATTCCAATTGTTGAGCAACACACACATGCATGATTTGTATCCTCTAGTAAAATGGAAAACACAAAGCTCCAAACAAACTGAATACTAGCGATCACATAGATGATGTGTGAAACAGAATCCCAATGATTTTGAACTATATTATTATTGCTATACCCTAATATTTCAAACTAATTCCAAACAATCACGTTGTGCCAAGAAATTTCATAAAGGGTTGACAGCTGGAGAGGCAGACACGCATGGTTGTCAAGGAGATGGTGCCATTGATGGCAGGTCTGAGGCATGCTGTAGATATTTGGACTATCTAACATCTGATTAATTTGAGCCTTACATACAATATACAGACCCAACCCTAACTTCCTATCCTTAACCCTGTCCTCATCCCAATCCCAATCCCAACCC
>JARDUL010093641.1:0-11465 GCA_030265205.1 Dirona pellucida | reverse complement strand
GTCCTCGGCCAGACTCTGAGTTGGTCCCTACACTGTTTAATTACGGTATTACAGGGAACTGATAACAAACAAACAAACATTATGACTGTGTGCCTTTCTCTGGTAAGGTCATTTGTCTTTCCAGCCTCGACAGCCTTCTTTTTATCTCATGTAAAGAACTTGAAGTAAAATTGAAGTGTCTACCTTGCCTTTTTTTACAATGCGTTAATAGTATCTTAAAGGTTTTGTCATTGTGATATCATGACGTTGACTTTGATTCCTTTCTCTCATTACTTTTGAATATTTTAACAGAGACATTGCTAATTTTTTTATGCCTAAATTTCCATGTCATTTTCAATCTTAACAATCTCTCATCTCTTCATTAGCAAAATTGGCATGTCATCATTAATTTACTATTTGATTTTCAACTTTTAACTTTCTACGATGTGGGATAGTTACACAGATATTTGAATAAACAAATTTTCTCATTTCAAAATTCATTGCCAGATGATTAACGATGTTTTACTGCCGCAACAGAAGCCATTGAAAGAGCAAATCCATCAGGTCTTAGATCTTGAGCTGATAAAACAAAAAATGGAGCATGACGCGTTTGACATTGACTACTACAGTAATTATGTCACTGACATCATGGCCAAAACGTGTGCCCCTGTGAGAGATGAGAACATTGCACAGATTAAAACCATCACAGAAATTGTACCTAAATTTAAGTGAGTGATATGTGTGTTTAAATAAAAAGAACAAAAAAAAATAATCTTATCAAACATGGTACATTAAATTTGTGAAATAAATTTTCAACACAACTGTTTTATTGCTCAGGATCCCCGCCCCATTTCAAATAAGTGGATGTTTGAAAGAATTTGAATTTCATTCCAATCTTTTTTTTTCTATACATTTCTTTATAATTTATGTGATTCTCTCTCATATATATATATAATTGTCTTGTCTGCATCTTGGTCTTGTGTCTCTTTCATGATTTAGAGCCATCATGGAGACCCTGGATCTAATGAAGAGGGACATGGTAAACTTTACCATCAAGCAAGTCAGACCTTACATCCAGCAGCATTCTATCGATTATGAAAGGAAGAAGTTTGCAGAATTCTTTGAAACACAAACAGGTTATAATCTGCTTTCCACGTTATGTAGCCTACATATTAGCCACAGAGGACGTATGACATATGGCAACATAACATACAATACCGTAATCTTCTGACATCCTAAGCAATTTACTGGCCCCTAGATTTGCATTTAGGAATATCAATGGGTTTTTTTTTAGCATTGTATCCAAACATTCTTTTTTTTATCTGGAAAAAGTTTGGGTTTTTTTCATTTTTTTCATTTGCGATTTAAACTGCCATTTGATGCTCAACAGTCATTTGGGCTATTTGTGGTTAAAAATTAATCATAGACAGTTTTGTAGGGTCGATGCCTTGTGCGCCACAGTGTTATAGTGTAAAATAGGAAGGATTAGTGTGATCGACACAAGTTACCGATGTGTTGTGCCATCATATCCATCATATATCCATATTTTGTGCATACTTGTACAGACAGCAATAGCTAATGTCTTGGGTCTTCTGATGTCTATCTTTGTACCCAAAGGACTCAAGGTTTTTGTTTTGTTTTTTGGGTTGGTTGTTTTTTTGTTGTTGTTGCTTTTGTTTTTTTGGTGGTTTTTTTTCAACTTTGCTCAATTTAAGTAAAAAAAAAGAAATGATAAAAATTACAGTCACCACCACCATCATCATTTTCTCTTTTGAGCATTATAATTAATGATCATCTTATTATGGTTTGATTTTATTTTGTAACATTATATAGCATATTTATGCATTTATGTTTGCAATGCATTTTTACTGCTCCACTCAAAAGTCCTTTTTATTTGAATTGTTTACATATGTCTTTCCAGCCGTAGGATTGGATCCTTTGAATTACACCCGTACATGGATTCAGAGGAGTTACGACAAACTACATCAAAGTGCCTGTGCCGCACAATCAGCTGCTTCAAGTAGCTCCAACAGTATCCCTACACCTGCTAATGTCATGAGTGAATCATACCTGGAAATCCTAGACTGGGCTGACCCACACAATTTCCCAGAAGTAAATGCAATTGCTTTGTTGTTGGAATTCAATTTTGTACTTGTATAAATACTACCTTTTTAGAAATAGATGTCCCAGTCCCTCTCGGATAGACAGTGGTAGGCCCTGTGAGTCATTTGCATATATTGTATGTACAGTCCAGTCCCTCCCTTTACTGGATGATGTTAAGAGGTCTTCATTGAAAATTAAGAATGACAGACAACACACACATGATACCCACACACATAGTTGCCCCAAATCACACTGCATATCGGGATAGTTAAAGTCAATTGCCTTACCATGCTCTGTTCTACAATATTGGGTTTGGTAATTGAAAGCTGACACAGTGACTATATTAGATAGACGAAGCCAACGATGGGTTTTAGTCTGTGCCTCCTTACAAGTACAAGTACATCATTTACATTATTTACCCAGCATGTCATTTCAATCAATGTCCCTCTCAACTTCCAGGGGATTCAAAAATAGTAGAACAGCCTGTAAGGCACTTCTTGGCATGCTTTCTGAACCAGCAGTCATACTGTATTCATTTTCACCAGAGTCAAGCGAGGAAAAGTTGCGTTAAAAGTATTATCCAATGACTCAACATCAGGCTTAGCATTGCAAGGGTTTGAACCTAGGACCTCATGGTCTCAAGCCCTATAGCGTAAACCACTCATATGATTATGGAATAAATTTTCCATAGGGACAATGTAAAATTCATACTTACTCTTTTCTGATATAAGTAAACTGAGCTTTCACCGACTCTTCTCATTAAACAGCCACGGGTTAGCAAAATCCTTATTGCAGAATCAGCTTAGTGCAATGAAATAGTGACCAAGAAATTTTTAATATTTAAAAAAATCCCCAGACTATGGTACTTGACCAAGCCAGATTCATGGCACTACGAGACAAGCTACAAAGCCTTGCCCTGATGTCATCTGTCCAGCTGGTCACCTTTGGTGTAGTGGGACCTGCTGTGGAGGGGGTGGAGGCCATCAAAGGAATCATGAAGGAACACGTGGAAATCTTACTCGCTGATGTGAACAAAGAGTAAGTAAATTCATTGAACACTTTTCGTTAAAACTAAACCAGAGCTAAATGCAGTTATGAAAATCGTACATGGAGGTTGCACAGTGGGCTGATCCCCTACTTGCCTTAAAAATCTTGATCCATAGATTTTTCCAGCTCTGTATCGGGCCGTGTGTGTGTACTAGAGGGGCACAGCCTTGCACTTAACCTGGATACAGTTTTGTGCTGTCAATCATTGAAACTAATTAGCATACTCTATATTTTCACTTAGGCTTAGATTTCTAGTTTGTTTGTTTGTTTATCGAGTCCCCTTTATACCGCAATAAGCAGTGTCGGGGCCAGCCATATGTCAAGCTCTGAAGGGTGCACATGACAAATGGAAGTAAATCCAAATGCCAATGAGGTCTTACACCACTCAATCACCTAACACATGGCTAGAAAGTCTCTGCATCAGGAATTAAAGACGAGCAGGTAACAATGGAAATGCCTCTTCCCTTACGGGATTCGCTACAGGATCCAATCTACAATTCTGAATGATAACCAAACTATATTCCTTTGCTTCTATTTTGTTCAGAGGTATCAAGTCTGTCCTACAATCCATCGCTTACCAAATGGTTAAAGATGTTGAGGAAAGCCTTTCAAGCCGGGGGATTCCCCCTCTCTCTGAAGACCAGAGGCTAGGCATCATGACACAAGTATCTGGCCTGGGTGCACGGGACAACAAAGTCAGAGAAATCATGTGTACGTATATATTATATATCTGTGCGTTTTGAAGTTTTGCTTTTTAATTGCATTTTTTTTGTTTGTTCCTAAGTCGATCTGCTTATCTCCGATTTTATATAATTTATGAGAGACACAAAACTCATGATTGCGGCAGCCACCCACACTGCCCAAAGTTAGATTAAATTTACTAATCGTTTTTAAGCCTTTCAATTCACCATAACTTGCAAGTCAAGGTCAAAGATTCGAGCAACCTTTTGGGTCCAATCTGAACAAGTATTTAGGATGTTCTTATTGGTCAGAGTCTTTCAGGATTTAGATAGAACTATGAATCAGTTCAATGTGTGCATATATTGTATTGATAGCAAAAACATTATTTTCACGGCTTTCCAAGTTAGGAGGATAGATTGCATGCCAACTCTTTCTTTTATTCTAAAATACTAATAATATGTGCTGATGTTGATTATCATGTCTTCCCTTACATACGTCTCCTCTAACAAAAGACATTAATTTTTAACATATATTTGAATACGTTTCTTCTTCCAGTCCAACGTCTGCTTGGTTTCATTCATGAAGGAATGTCGGGCAAAAATGTTAACAACCTCCGTGTACCCAAGGGCTGCACCTCTGTTCACAAAGAGTTGTCACAAGTACTGGGCAACTTCCTTCGTCTGACGTCGCACAACCGCTCCGTTTTTGGCCCGTATTATGCTCCAATCATCCAGAAAATGATGAAGCCTGAAGGAGTAAATGATTCAACAATGCCTCGGAACACTGACAGCCTTCCTAATGGACAATGAGGGGAGGAGATTAATAACTATTACATCAGTATTGGTCGTCGTCAATACTACTAGCCGTCCATCCAACCACATTGGTTGTAACTTTGGCTTTCAAGAATTTATAACTTGAAGAGGGTTTCCAAGAAGGGAGGGCAAATAAATAGAAGAAGGAGGCTGACGGAAAAAAAGATTAAACTATGGGAGTGAGAAAAGTTTGTGAACATTGCTGACTGCAACTGCTATTATTACATCTATAGTATAGCACTCCTCCCTGAATTTTGGCAATAGGACTGTCTTGTCAAGTGGATGAGGCTCAAGTTAACATCTTGGCTAATATTTGCTTGATATGCTTGTGTTAAATCTTTGATACTTTTATTTTCTACTCAGTAAATAAATGAGATTAGGTAAACAAATAATTATTACTGGATTCTAGTCCTGTACTTGAATATATTTGTTTGGCTCACATCGCTTGCCACAAACAAAGGTTGAGTTAACAGTTTGCTAAGTGCTATATAATGACATCTCTGGAAAAATGACGTTTTTTAAACATTATATTTTGATATAGTATCTATGGTTTGTTTTCCTTCGTTTTTATATATATCTATCTATGGGAATTTAAAAAAAAAAAAGCAAAATATGGGAACACAGATGAATTGGTGGAGGAAAATACATAAAATTCAAAAAAGAGGAAAGAAAAAAAATTGAAAATGGTGTAGCTCCAGGTATAAACAAATAACAATACAAAGAACATTTCGGGTCTCCCCTTCATCAGCCAACAGGCACAAAAAAAAACAAACAAATAACACAAATGGAAAATCTCAAAACTGGGAATTAACCAAACTTACATAAAAAATAAATAAATTATATACTAGAAAAGAAACGCAAAACCAAGAAATCTTAGATTTAATTCTTGTTTTGGTAGTTTTTTCTATATCAACCTTTGATATGACCATGAGCTTCTTCATAAAATTGATTATTGCCCCCCACAAAAGAATAAAGAATTACATTCGCTTTTAAAGGTATGAGTCAGGTTTCCTTTCATGTTTTACTCATGTTATGGTTTATCAAGTTTGCACTGTTTGATTTTTTCCTCAAGTGTGGGTGTGTGTGTATGCATGATTATGCATATTTTCACTTGGTCAGTTTGAAATGAGGAAAGAAACAGATAATTTATTGAATTTTTAAATTGTTTGCATTACAAGTTTTGTCATATTGAACTTTTTTTCTAAATGTTTGTTTTCTTGATGCAGTATTTTCTGAAATGTTTCAGAATTGTCTTTGTTTTGCTTCTGGATTATGTTAAATGCTGCCAAAGAAAAAAAGCAATTTAATTATCAGCCAAGGTTACATTTTTGTCAACGATAACTTTTTAAATGTTTTTGGATTACCCCATATGAAAATATCCTACATCAATAAGTAAGGTCAAGTATGTCTATCCAAACCATTTTTTAGGTTTTTAAACTAGAAAATAACCAATTCTAATTTTTTTAAATATCTCAAATTTAATTTTTTGTGTGTGTATTTTTTTGTGGATAGAAACCCTTTCAATTGATGCAAAGCAAGATAGAGAAATCTTTATGCAATTCCAGGTTAGCGCGCACAAACAAAGCACCCAAATTCAAGTACATACACACTAACCATCATAAAGACTAGTAGTAGACAGATTGATGAATAAATACTGAATACATTATGGGGGAATTCTGTGGCCGAGCAGGATGTCTGTGGAAGTTTAGAAGTGGATTGAACTTTGCACTGGAGGTTTGTAAAATTGGATTATGATAGGAAATATAATATATATATATATACTTTTTCTGTGGGATTGAATAGTTTTTAAGTTTGTGCAGGTGGGAAAGGCAATGATAAAACTTTGCATAAAGATTGTTCTTCCACTCTCTAACAAGAAATGAGTTCTACACCAAGGTCTGCCCCATAAGTCATGGTACTACTACTAGGTATTTGTAATCAAATGTATCATAATAATATGAAGTAAGTGAATTACAAGTACCTAGGCAGTAGTACAGATTATGTAACTCACTCAATTTTACACCTTTTTTTTTTGGTAGAAAAAGAGAGCTATGAGAATTTCAAAGTGTAGTCACGCCTTACTTCGTATTTAGTTTATTATTTATTTTTTCATCATCAATAGTTATATCTAGGTTTTAGTCTTAAACTATATTTTGTAATTGATTTTGTATGATTAGACAAGAGTTCTGTGTACGTCTCTCTGTTAGTATTACCTACATATCTGGACATCATACGGCATGACTTGCTTTCAGAATGGTTCCAATTGTTTAAGTCTATAGTCTTTGATTGCAGTGCGCAAGTTAGATATTAACAAGTAGAAAAGTTTTTGTTTCTTGTATAATAGCTCAGGACGATAAATGCAAAGGTCAGTTGGTCAATCTGTGTAACATAGAATTTTGGGCTGTTTTTTTAAACCCAATATAGGTATTTAGACTTGGTCGACATATCCGTATCCTCTATGTGTCTTAAATTCCGTAGGAATGAGTTTACATACTTGAATTGTGGCAGCTGTTTACTTCATCATCTCAAGATTCACAGGCAAAGTTTTTACACATCTTCAAAGTCTTTTTGATATTTCAGCCTAACTCTTTAAGTGCAAAGACAACATTTTCATCTTTTTCAGTATCTATTTATGCCAGATTGCACAATTTGTTATTTTCTATCCCTCTCCTCTTGCATTAACGTTTCTAAGGATATTGACTTTTTTAAATTGTTTCCAAGAAACATGCCATTTACATGCTGCTCCATTAGAAAGTTAAAACAGTTATATGGCACTGCAAATTTTCCTTTTATTCCTCTAAATTCTAATTCCTTATTATTATTATATTTCATCACCATCATCATCAAGTGCCAAGCTGGAAAACCTTAGTTGTCATAGGGCCCCACTATTCAGGGTTCCGGTTGCTGTGATGGTGGCGTTGTTTCCTTAACTACCCAACCAGGCCGTGAGATCACAAGTATCTTTTTCCTCGATCGCCATGGCTCTCTTCCCTTTAAAATTCCATGTTATCTCCAGTATTTCTGATTCGTTCACGTCTCATGATGTGTCTAAAGAACTTTTCTTGCCTTCATTAATAATATAATTTTGATAAAGAAGTGTTCCTTTAATCTGTCATGATCAACACTTCATCGTTGATCTTCTTGTCTGTCCATGAAATCTTCAGCATCTGTCTAAAAAAAAAAAACCCCAACCCAACTCAACTCATTCTGTCACCTTTAAACTGTTTTTTTTTTGTCTGCGCATTCAGTGTCTATCGTGTGCTAAAGTTAGCATATATTCAATGTTCATGTTTCACATGCATACAGTAAAAGAAGCTCTATATAATATAACCCTACAGCAGTCTTACTATTTGTCGTTATTGTGTATACATCTTTGTGAGCATGTTCTGGAATGGTTCCTTAGCTTAGACTAGATATTAGAATTTCTTTACATGCAGATGAGTTCCTTTCCATTTATTTTGATGTTGCCATGTTGAAATAATGTTCTTCTCTACAAATACCATGGTTTTTTGTTGTTGTTGTGTTTTTTGTTTAGCAGCTCATATTGAGTCCTATCTTAGCATTCTCTATCACAAACACATGTAATAATGCCTGCAAGCCTTCTTTAGTCTCTGCTATCAATGTGGTGTTGTCACCATAAAGTAGATTATTCATATTGTGACCTTACTGCACGTATATTTCTGGCATACCACCACCAATTTCACGACTATACAGTGGATTGAAAATAGTTCAGGTGATAGATGGCAACCTTGCATCACCCCTCTCTTTATAGGTTGATAACTTGCTTAATTTGGGTTTTTTCAGTATCAGCTGCTGTTTGTTCGCATTAGGCCTATATGTTTTTGAATAGACTGACATCATTACCACCGACATCTAGGGTTTGTAAAATGTCTATGGTCTCTGTGTGTTTGGCTTTATTAAAAGCTTTGGTGTAGTTACTGCAGAAGATAATGTATATATTCAGATCTTTATTTGTTTCGAAACTTCTTTTTGTAAGAGTTATCAGTATATATTATTGTACCTTTTTCTTTCACAAACCCACATCTTTCGTCTACTATTTTTGGTTTTGAGTTTACTTCTGGATCTTACCTTTACGATTCTTAATAATGTTTATGTTTTGATGTTTATCAAAGACTCATTAAACTGGTTATGCGACGTAGCTAATATTCTGAATGTCACTGCAGGTTCCTTTGGCAGGGCAATAATCATTAATATCAAGATGTCTCTCAGGTTGTCTGGAGGTGTTTTTTTAAAAAGACAGTGTATATCCTATTTTTCAAATTTTTCATGAGGGTCTAAAAACAATTCTATTTTTTCTCATGCACTAACAATTTTAGATATTTTATTTTGTTATTTGTGACGTCATAGACCAGAGTATCGAAACCAGACCTTGATCAGGCGATGCGCCATGTTTTTAATTACAAGGCACTGGTCATAACTCGATTTGGACAAATTTGGATACACAGTCTTTTTAAAAAAAATCTCCAGTTGTGGCCACTGTTGTTTTGTATTGTTTAGATACTGACACGCCCATTTCTTCAAGTGGTCCTAGCATTTTATTTGTTGTGTTGTCGGGTCCAGGTGCTTTCCCTCTTTTTATCTTTTTCATTGCCTGTCTAACACTACACTGATGTCTTCCATAATCGACGGTCATTCAAAACTTTTACGTATGTTGTTATGTATTATATTGTCTTTTCATTTGGTGGGTTATTATTATATTGTATTTCTCCAATGTATTATTCAGATCTTTCTTCCATTTATCCTCTTTTTGAAAGTTTCCATTTGCGATTAATTTGATAGTCTCCTTCCCAGCTGTATTTTGAAACTATAATTATGATATATGAAGGTCATAAAATTAATTATTTAAAAAAAGAAATTGATTTCCCTCCCAATTGCAGTCATTATTGCAGATAGTATAATTAGTTTTTATAATGAGAACTGAATTATCGTTGAAGATGTTTTGTAAGGCTTTTATTATTAGTGATGTTTTATTAGCATAATGCTTTTTTTTCTTCTTTTTTTTTTATTAAAGGATGAATGTAAGTGTTACTGAAATCTCAATCACAAAATACAGACTTTAATTAATGTGATCTCATCGTTAAGGAGAGTCATGAAAGATCATAATAATAATGTCATATTTTATTCATAACAAAAAAAGAGATCTCAAGATCTGCCAAAAAAATTTATATCAAGAGAGTTAAAGAAGGGCAAGAACATTTTTTTTCGTTTTTAATTGCCTTGTTTTTTTAAGTCAAACAAATATGGTTTGTGCTATCGAATAAAATCGTTTTTTATATTTTAGCCCAACTGCTCATGCTTGAGGCAAAATTTACACCTTTGCTGTGCAATGCATCTTGACTTTATTTGTTTCATTCGTTTCTATAAATGACTTGTATCAACACAACAGAATAATAGGAGCATTGTCATAAAAATAGTAACATTTTGACTAGTTGCTAGAGATTTCATGTTATTCACTCAAAATACCTGGCAACCCTGCTTTTGAGAATTATTTTAAAATGATTATAATATTTGCCTTGCAGTTTAAATCCAATATTATTCAACTTTCAGCTTTTGCTGATAAAGTATTTATTTTACAACAGAACGAAGTATTGCATCTTAAGCTACACTAATTTTATCCCGTTATATTTTATAATTACATGTTTATAATTTTGGGGTTTTTTTTCTTCCAAACTGAATGCATCACATTTTATTTTTTTTGTGTTTTAAAAATATAATATTATATTTCTCTTACAAGTTTTCATTCGTTCGTTGACACTTTTGTGTTTTTCATGTGTTACTTTGAAATTCTATATATTACTAAGCCGACTAATTGCTTGTTCAATGTTAGAATTGCTTAGGAACAGTTGAAACATTTTCATTCAGGCAAAGGACCATTAAGCTGGTGGCGCAGTGGCTAAGTCACTCGCCTTTGGTCACGAGTTCAAGCCCCGGTGGAAGCACTGGTTTTTTTCTCAAGACATCGATCCCATATTGCGGCGCTGCTCTGCGGCTGACGCCTGGGTTATTCCAGTCTACCATCGGAATAGACCCGAAAGACAAATTTCCCCGTGGGATGAATAAAGGGAATTTTTAATTTTTTTAATTTTATTAAGTATTGCCAGATTTATTTTGTTGTTGCAGTCAAACATGTTTTTATTATTAGTGATGGTATATTATTAACATAATGCTTTTATTTTTAATTAAAAGATGAATGTTAAGTGTTACTGAGATCTCAATCTCAAAATGCAGACTTTAATGTGATCTCCAAGAGGTTAAAGTTAAAGAAGGGTCATGAAAGATCATAATGAGGGTCTGCACTAAATGAATAAGCCATCATTTTTTACATTCATTGTGCATGTAACAGACCAGCCCTCTGCAAGATCCAATCTGATTTGTAATGTATAACTTGTTTATTAATATTAATGTCCATACTTTTCTTGTCGTGTCATAATTTGAGTCCTGAGACTATATTTTGTCCAATTTCAATTAGTATGTAAAGAATTCTGTCAACATTAGACCCGACATTGACCATTGACACCTTGGGAAAGACTTTACATATTTTTTATTTAATTCACTCCAGAAAACACCCAACGATGCAAGACCACAAGTTTAGAGTCTAATGTAAATCGTTCATAAAATTATTGTAAAAAAATTAATTTTCCAGGTTGCTATGATAAATATGCCTCTTTGGTAAAGTTTCCTCAGTTTCTATAACTGTTGGGTAAACACCTGAGGCTACATTACCATGTTGACTGGTCCAGATATGAGAAGTATTGAACAGTGTATTGCTTCTTGGACCAAACAAGGTTTATTGGCACAGTGGGCTGATCCCCTGCTTGCCTT
>JARDUL010093309.1:0-11468 GCA_030265205.1 Dirona pellucida | reverse complement strand
GAGAGAGAGAGAGAGAGAGAGAGAGAGAGAGAGAGAGAGAGAGAGAGAGAGATCATGCTTTTTTCCTTCTTTTTTTTTCTTTAAAAAAAAAATTAGTAAGGTCATATTCACAGGTGGCACCTCCTGCTTAAAATCAATCAATGAGTTGGGCTCATGACAGCAACAGTAATATCCATTGTACTACAAGTAACTAAATACATGAAATGAATGTGAAAATAATCGAATAAGGCTTAATATTTCTTTAATCCTGAGTACACCTTGTTTGGTTTGCATTTCAATTCATCAGACCACAAGACAATATAAGAGCCATAGTTTCTCTTACCATCCCTCTGGAGTCTAAAAACACTCTTTCAAGATAAATTTAATTCCCACTCCAAAAGTTTCATCAAGAATTAAGGCAACGCCTTTTCTAAGTTAGTGTAGATATTTAGATATTGTGGCTGTTTAACATACACTACTTATGACCCGTTACTTACCAGACATATTTGTAATGTTTTCTACATGGATTAACTGTTGTAGCATATTTTCAGGGGTAGTTGTCTCTGAAAAAAATATCATGAAATATTGAAAGAATTTAATGTCATGACACACCTTTCTATTATTCTTTTTTACAATGATAAAATGACACATAGATATTGTGATTGAACAAAATTTCATATCATATTTGATTTCCACATTAACACAAACAAATTTCATAACTATAACCACTGATTCACCAACGTTCACTTTGGTGAAAGCATAATGCCCTTAACAATCAACCCCTATAGTATGGTGTTTCTGCATGTTTTATTACCACTCCTTAATATATAAAGAGGAAGTCCCATTTAATTTTCCCCAGCTTTAGAGGTTCACCGTTAATGATTG
Source organism: Dirona pellucida (assembly GCA_030265205.1). Lineage (NCBI taxonomy): Eukaryota > Metazoa > Mollusca > Gastropoda > Nudibranchia > Dironidae > Dirona > Dirona pellucida. The sequence goes on along the minus strand of JARDUL010093309.1, from coordinate 10,604 downwards.
CACTTTGCATTTAGCATATTTTACAAAAGTTTTAAAAATGTTGTTTTTTTAAAATTACCTTGTCCTCCCTCAGCAATATGTCCAGCACTATTGGCCCCAGTCTCCACAATTTCCTCTTTGTTCTCACTGTCAGTCTCTTTATTCATTTCAGTATCGACCTCTTCTCCTTTCTTCATTTCACCATTGGTATCCCCCTGACTTGTACTTTTTTCGGCAGGTGGCGTAATCGGTTCAGAGCTGCTTGTCTCCTCTGATAGTTGAGATCTCAAAGATTCAATAAACTGACTGACATTTGTCATGTAAGATTCCAGCCCAGAGATATGTAGAGTATGTTCCTCTAATTCTTCGTTGAATGACAGCACAGATTCATTGACAACCTGTTAATAAAATAAACAATTTTGATAAAGCAAAAAAACAAAAAGAAGAACAACAACCAATAAAAACATGCAGAACTTAGGTCTAATAAGGCAGAAAATAGACTTGTTTGTTGCTTTCCACTCCATCCATCAGGCCATTGCTTGATAAACTTTTGACGACTACGAATTCAATGAGGAATGGCATATCTTAATGTTTCTCATATCACAAGAATTCATTTACTGTTGGGGAACCCATACATCAGAAAATAGAATGAAACCAAAAGAAACAGTGTACATTTTTACATACTTGAAAAGAAAATCTGTATCATCTTAATAAAAGATCAAATTTGAAGGTGAAAAATCTATATGTTCTTCACTGGAGTGCTTACGATAAACAACTGAAGAAAACAAATCTACATTCATACTAGCATAATTAAAATAAAATTTTTAAAGTGTTTTAGTTGTTTAAATCAAGTGATTGAATAGAAAAAAATGACATAGCGAAAAAAGCTTTATTACAAAATTTACTGAAAAACAATGCGCAAAAAATCTCAATCAAGTGAAAAGGGATCTAAAAATGGACCAAGAGTAGTATAATGTATAATACAGATTCAATTTGTATGGATGGTAGGTCTTGGAAGCTCTAGTAATCATGAAGAAAATGAGGTAACTAAACCTTGTGGGACAAGGGGTACAATTACGCTTGACTGTGTGGACAGTCCGAATAATGATGCAAAGGAAAATGTTTTTACATTTTCATAAGCCATTTCTGAGTGTATATCCCAATACCCTATCAACATCCTTTACAATCACAACATGCTATGCATAAAAAGAAAAATAAATAGTCTGAATAATCTGCCTGACGTACCTTGAAGTTATCCATCACAACTTCCTTAAACACCATGAAATCTCCCTTAGACACTAGTTCGTCCTGTTGAGCTGTTTTCAACTGAATGCCGAGAAAAACAAGAAGAAGAAGAGGAAAATATACAAAAGATAAGAAAATTAATCATATTCTTTTCTGTCAGGAAAACTGGGGCCTACATTGATAAAATTCCATGAGGACTTGTAAATATCATAGAGATATGACATTATCTTTAGTTTTGAGTAAAATATTTAAAAGGCAAAAAAAAAAAATCAAAAAAAATCTAGATATAAAGTAAAAGAAGACCAATTTACCAAGTACTTAAGATATTATGTTCTAACACCTATTCCCAGGTAAGTAAATAACACAAAAAAAACCCCAATATGACCAAACATTAACAAGAACAAAATCAATAATGTGTACAGAGTAACTAGGGAGTACTGCGGAAGAGCCGAACACCTAAATCTGCTAAAAAAACCAATAAACATAAACAATGGAATGCTTTGCCACACAGAACAATTTAAAGTTTTAGCTAAACATACTTTTAGATACTATCTATACTGTAATATTCAAGCAGCCCATTTCATTATATCAAATATTTACTTCTTTTTTTTTTACTGTTAAGATATTAAAAATAATCAGCAAAAAAGAAAAAAGAAAGAAGTTTGAAATATAAACTCTGAACATTTTTAATGTCAAATAGGTTTTGGACCAGCTCAAATTTTATGTACAGGGATATCATTGAACTAAATATATTATTCTAGCAATATACCAACTGCATGACTCTTACACTTCAATCATTTTCACCTTTGTCATAAAAAAAGGATATAATGTGATTAATTGTTCATAAAAAAATGCCTCCTTTTATTTACCGCTTCCATCTTTTGAACCATGGCGTCTACTTGTTTCAGCATCCCATCCATTTCTCCAGTTGGAAGTAAACCAGAGGTGGTTATGTTTCCCATCTGTAGATTAAGACAAATATATTGATAACTCAATATCCTTCCTCGTCCCTTACCAAGGTTCATCACAGCTCACCTGTTTGAGCGTTAATTTCACATTCTCACTCTCAGACTTTCAAAGCCGAAAAACAAATAAATAAACCGAAGATCCACAATTTGGAACCCTGACGTAAAATATGGAATGCTTGGCAAATGTGTTTCAGGGAATAAGGAGAAGAAGAGGAAGATAAAGGAGAATGACAGAGGCAGTGATGAAAAAGAAGCTTGTGTTTGCATGGCATAAATCAGTAGAAATAAAAATTGCAGTAAAAAACACCCCCCAAAAAAACAAACCAACATCAGTCTGACGCAACAGCTGGGATATTTTTAACCCCCTTCCCCACCCACAATCAAACAATCAATCCAAATCATATTAATATATCATATCACACAATGTAGACAGTGAAAACTGACTGACTTACTGAGTCATGGATGGCCTGCTTGACAAGATCTTCAATCAAGTCTGGGTCCATGGGAGATGGTGCTGCAGCTGAATTCTTTATGAAATCTGTCAAAGTCGACATGCGAGTCTTGAAGAAAGAAAGAAGATTTTTTTTTTGCCATTGTCAAATATCTCAGCCTAAATGCTTCACTCAGTTTTAAAGGTACAACTCTTTGACTCAAAGTTTGTTTGTTATTTGTTCCCTTAAGAACTGTGATTAAACAGTGTAGGGACAAGCTGTGTTTGTCTGAGAACAGTGTACAAGGCTGAAGGCATCTATGCGCAGACCTAGGTAAAGCATATCCAAGTTAAGTGCGCCACTAGTCAACATGGCCTGATACAGAGCTGGGAAATCTATGGATCAAGATTTTTAAGGAAAGCAGGGTATCAGCCCTTGTTTGGTACAAGAAGCAATACACTGTTCAATATTACTCATCAGATCTGGACCAGACAGCATGGTATTGTAGCCTCAGGTGTTCACCCAACACAGCTATAGAAGCTGTGGGAATTTTACCAAAGAGACAGAGACTCAAAGTGATATTATCTATATCACCTCAGCCATGTAGACATATACAGGGATATGAAGTTTTTGAAAAATAAATAGGCACCATTAGTATTATAAGAGAATAACGCTATTCATTCATGTTCTAATTTACTTGGCCTGTACACCGATTTGTTATTACAATAGTCAGACCACGCTTCAGATTCAAAGCAATCGTTTGGTGTGAGTGTCAGATATTTATTTATTTTTAGTTCCCAACCTCACACACCTTGATGTAGGCTTGGAAATGCCTCTGGCCCAGACTTGTCGGGCAGCCTTGATCTGAATGCATTGCATCCACAAAGGATAATACATTATGCTAGGGATGACCCCAAAATTATTCTCTGCTGTTCCTTTCCTCGTTCATCTTGTAATAATCCACTCATCACTTACATGGTTTCAGTGGCCGAGTGGTTAGGCTCCCTGTGCAGAAGCAACTGATATTTTGTCCTTGGAATACTCTTTACAATCGACTCAAGTGTGCATGAGTATCCCGCTACAGGCAGAGAGACACATTTGCAGTATGCTAGAATGATACAACCAAACAGGCGTGTCTACTGTATGCTCCCAAAGGGGTTAAGAAATATATTGAATGACAAAGCCTGCTGGGGAATAAATATGGTGAAAGTCTGTGAGCCTGTACTTGTACAGGGATGCTGACTATCAACCCATCTTTGTTTCCAAGTAGCTGTGTCCTCAGGTGTGGCCATTTTTTTTATCATTTAAATTATTTCTTACATCATTTAGTCAAGTATGGATATCTGATATATTTACTTTTGTCAGAAATGGGACAAAAATATAAAACATAATAAATTAAAAGAAATTCCTTTGTGGTTCTTAAAATACTTAGCTTATAACTTATACGTATAGCAGGAACATAAAGGTATATGAACATTTTCTTATAAAATTATCAAGTTGTTCCCTCCTTTGTGAAAAAAAAGTCACAAATATAACAAAAACGCTCTTTAACTAAGTTCACTCGTAAGACATATTCTGCACCAAAACAAAGATTCCTCAAATAGGGGAGCAGTCAGGATATCCTATTAGTGTAAATGGGGAGTCAGCTGCATGCTCATTCACGTGCATGTTCCAATAGGACACATTATTAAGAATACTTTCCCCAAAAATTTGACATTGCTATTCGGGATGTACCGACATATCTATAAACTTGGATGCCCTTGAGATAGATAATTTCTTCTTTCATTGGCATTTGTCGCTTTATTTTCAAAAATATAACTTTTCAAAATTATTTTTCAATCAAAGTGATTTCCACTTCCACTATTTCTTGTTTTTTAAAATATCAAAATTTTGTTAACATCAACACTATTATCATTTAGTGGAAAAAGCTTTCCCTACAATCATGACAGTGCATGACCAAGGCAATATTCCTGACCTCTTGTTCATCCTCAAACTGTCGGATGAGGGCCAAATTCAGATTCATTGTCTGATTCATAAGTTTCACTTCTTCTGCAAGCTGCGTGACAATCTGCTGAACAAAAATAACATTCAACGTCTTAGACATGTACATGAATATAGATAAATAAATAACAATAATAAATCCCCAAACCCTCTGTAAATTCCCACGACTAATGAAAAATCTGCATTTACTGCTTTGACAATCAAAGAACCAAAGTATATTATGTCAAATTAGAGGATATTAATTGAATGTGTTCAATGATACAAACTATATTTGGTTAAGTTAGAGGATATTCAATTAATTGAATGTGTTCAATGAACCAAAACAAACTATACCATTAAAATCCAAGGGCATTTATTTTATTTGAATAAAATATTGCCCTGACCTTGACGCCTCTGCCTTTTGTTACTAAAAGAGCATTATAAAACATCACGAGCCTTCCCTTAACCATTAAGCCACACACACACACACAGAAATAAGATTCACCGTCTTTCTTTTGATAATAATAGACATTATTTAAAAAAAATTAATATTTTATTAAAGTGTCTAAACCTACCTGTTCATTTGCCCTGGTACTTTCGTTTGTTTCTGTTTCAGTTCCTGGGCTCTGGGTCTCAAGTTTTTTCTAATTAAACAAAAATCGGAGGGAAAAAACAGAAATAATTATTTGCTGTGTTGAAAATTGGTTAAAGCACAAATACAACCTTTCTATTTAATGGTAGTAAATTATAACAATTGTAATTACTTGGTTCATGATCAAAACTTCTGTAAATTTTCAAGCAAAACTCAATCCATCCTCCAAATCCATATGGAATTTCCTTTGTTATATAAAAAAAGAAAGAAAATCCATTCGATGATATTTTAAAAATAAAGAGAAAGCATTCCAGTTCCACAAAAATAGGCAATCGACAAAATGATTGTTGCCAGTGGAATCCAACTTGTGCCTGCATTGGAACCCATCACCTCACCCGCAATAGCAGATTTAAACACTTAACCTTTGAAGTAATCGGCTACCTCCGTCTATTGTGTGATTTTCTGACACTGCATTAAATTACTTTCCTGTTGTTTTTCACTATTTGAATACTATAATAATAGATAAAAAAGAACAGTGAAGTGGGTGGCTGTGATAGTCACTGTTGGCATGTAGGCAGCTCTTACTACAGAACAGCCTTTTGGAGGATAGATGAAACATTGTAAAGTGCATTGAGCAAAGCGACCATCATAAATATGTGCTATATAAAGACTCTCATTTATTATATCTTATTGATTTTACATACCACCAAAACATTTCATACCTCTAATTCATCCAACCGTGACTCTATATCTTTCTGTTTTTGACTTGCTCCCATGACATCACTTTTCATGGTGACGACCACCTGAGATACCAAAAAAATTCATAGTTGATATGACAACACCTGATAGTGATAGTACATTACATCAGATGCACAGAAGAGCTTGTTCTAATATACGTCGTAATTTCAGTAATTTCCACATTGGCACCCTCTAGATGGGATCCTAGTCCCTCTCACTGGAGGAAGCATTCATGGTGTAGGGAATAACACTGTCTCCCAAGGCCAGGGATGTCCCTCTCTTCTAATTCTTCTAATCCTAGATAGGAAGATTCTCTGGACTGTAAGCAGTTTTTAAGGTCCTGGCCCACAACTCCTTTCGCAGATGGATAAGAAACAGGAGGGTGCCTCTTTGAACTGACCTTTGAACATTCTCACTAAGTGGTGATAGTAGCATAATGTGACACTTCTTGATTGGAGTGTTCCTTCAGTACAAACATATTCAGTGATTGAAATCTAACACTCTATGATATCCTTGCATCACTCAATGGGTCGAGTAAATACGTAACAGCTCATAGCTAAGGAACCAAAAGACCAGTGTCCTACCCATGGGGATGTTAAAACGACTCTTGGCTACTTAATTGTATGGAAACAGGTATACAGTACCTAAGCGTAGGTGCTTTATACTCACTATTGAAGTTTCAGATAAAGGAGAAAAAAAATGTCAGCCTGGAGACAGAAATAGTCAAAACAGTTTACGACCATGCAATCACTTACCTTTGTAAGTTCATTAATTCTATGTGGTAAGTCAAGTACCTCCTTGGATGAGACTAATTGTTTATTCAGCTCTTTGCTTGTATCTTCAAAGGCTTTCACCTTTTAAAAAAATATAAAAAGGATGATTTTACAATTTTAGACAACATTTATTAATGGGAATTAAAGATTTTAAAAGTCACAAAATACAGAATTCAAGTAAAGTCGACTTTGAACTGAAATTGAAATGTGACTATGCCTTTCCATTTCTAAAATTTTAAAAATTACTTAGTAGGTCTCATGACTCTCGTGATAAGCAAAAAGTCACCTAAAGAAAGCAGAACAATATAAATAATCTTAAATATCTTAATACTTTAGCTGAAGAAGGGAAACCAAAAACTTTCATTATATTTGAACCTGTGGTTTGCTTTTTAATTGAAGCTGCGTAATTTTCAAAAAACTTTTCTCATTTTTCCAACAGTGCTACAGAACTAGTTAGTTAATTCAATTGCTTGCTTTTCATACACTCTTCAAGTAGTAGCAAGCACATGAAAGCCCACACACTCATTCAAACACATTATCTCTCTCCCTCTCACCTTTGTTTTGAGTTCTTCAACAGAGCTGGCCAGAGCCTTGGTCCCTCCTTCTCCTGACCTTAGTTCTGTTAATGATTTGTTCAAGGCCACCAATTGGGTCTGAAACTTGGTCATACTGTCTGGGGTGAAAGCATCCGACTGTTGCACTGCATTGGGGAAAAAGTAGCCAAATATGAATATTATATAGGTACTTGTGAGTCATTTTTAATTTCCCTCATAAAATTTGAGAAAAGCACAGATGTCTACTACTACTAAGCTGACCAATTTTTAGCTCAAATAAAAAGCATAAATTCTTCTATGTATGATTTATGATACACAGCCACGCAACAAATTTTTTCTTGCTCATTGCATGTGAAATGCAGCCCTTCTTTTCATTTGATATAATAATTCTGTCCATTGTCAAATACTTTACGACAACAAAATATTACATGGTGAAAAAGGGGAAGGGGAGTATGGGGCGCGCTTAAAAGGTAAACAAGTTCATCAAGTATATTGGTGTCCGACTTTGGCAAAATAGTCTGAACATCCATTCCTTAAACTTAAAGTAAATAAAATATATGCTTTAATTCATGCAAACAAAATGATGGTACTAACAAAGCATTTTTCTCTACATTTAATGATAACCAAGTACAGAAGTGTTTACCAGTGGTTATACAACTGTTAAAAATAGCAGTGTTCTTTTATAATTATAATGATGGCTGTGCGGCAAGGGACCAAACACAGTCCACAAGGAGGACGAGGAGCAAGAAGAAAAAAAAAAGCAGATTTATTTTCAAGCTATGGGTCATTTTTTAACAAATTTGTTAAAAACTGACCATACCATACAAACCCAAAAATAGAAATGGTCCTGTCACTGTTAAACTATAAGGTTCCCAGATGTATCACCAACTCATTATCATTAGTTCATTCAAGTGTTTGAATAAGATTTTACCCATACAAGCCATATTTTTTCAAAAAGCCCCCATTTGCATGCACAGCAAACATGGTGCCTTCCATTGCTGATACTTCTTCAAAATTATAAGCTATAAACAATTCATAAAGACTGTCTTCAAAAGTGAGAAGAAAAAAAATTGTTCATGAGATGAAAGACTCCTTCACAATCAAGAATATATATATACTGATCCATCAATGACAAAAAGTCTTTTCTATATTAGGTGATTTCAACATACTTGTTAATAACACCGAAGACGAAATCGACATTGACTACCGCTACATACTAAAATCGTTCAACCTTGTTCAACATGTCGATGTATCCGCGCATCATCATAGCAATACCACGGACCTAGTTATAACAAAATTTGATGACAATAGCATTAGTTAAGTCAGAGCCTAGACCAACTATATCTCTGACCACAACAGCGTGCAATATCTATTGAAAAGCTAAAATTGAAGAGAGTAAAACTATAATGCCAAACCACTCGATTTTGTATGATTCAATAAATAACATCTCATATTTGAAGGAAGCTTTTCAGAAGCAACAATGGGCTTTTTGTTGAGCATGAACCACCATAGTCTTCTCTGCCAATCCAAAACAGCAAAACTTGCCATCAAGAACTGACAGGAGTTTGGAAACCATTCAAATATTCAAATTCAAACAATAAGAAAGAGCCTAGATCATGCATTCATCTCTCCGGACAGTGATATACCAAATGCTATGCTGACAATGAATGTCCCAAAATTATTACTGTTACATTGTGCTCTATTTAAATTACTCATTATCATTAAAAACTGACCATGATCGTCTTTGTTCATGATTTTATTGTGATGAAGCATAAGACTCATAATTCACTGTAACTGGAAATGATATGGATTGCATGCTCTTGACACCCTGAATAGTAATTTAATGGTAGATGACACATTCACAGTACAACATACATAAAAAAATGTTGACAAATCAAGAACTTGACGAAAAAAATCCCAATATGCATCTGAAATCTTATAATGAATATCTGAAGATGTCATAAATTTGGAGACCCTTGTTGTTTGGAATATGTAATCCACCTCTACAATGATCAAGAGAACAGGGGGTGGGGGGTGGTTCATATCAACAAAAGAAAAATCAACAACACGCAGACCATCACGTTTAACACGGTCTATGGCCAAGTCGGGGAAATTCACCTTGTGTAATGTGATCCTTCAAAGCAACAATATCTTGTCGAATGTGCCATTGGACCCATATCAAACCAACACATATGGAAAGACATGAAACGCTCACCATCAAAAGAACTACCCTGGCCACAATGCTATCGCAGAAACATGATCTAGACAAGAAAAATTGAAATATCCTAAAATAAAAGTTCCTCCACAAGTAAGAAAAGAAAGAGTTTTTAAAGTCGACACCTAGTTATTCCAATACCAGTACTGATAAAACTATGAATGGGAAAGCCATTTTACTCAATAATGAAAGAGAGAAAAGTGGATTATATATACCATTACGATTATCAATACTTAGTTCATCTATAAAAACCAATTAATCTTTAAAAGAATAAAACTAATTTTTATTTTTATTGAGAAAGCTATCATTATAATGCTGTTTACTTTCTGCGAGGAGGATTTGTTGCTGTTACAGAAAATTCATCATAATCAGAAGAGCCAGACTGATCATCCAATAGCTCATGACTGCTGTTTTTTCTTCCTCTTGGCAATTTTATATTTTCAACTAACGCATCTAACTGCCGTCTTTTTTTCATCCTCTTTGATTGTTTGGACTCAGATTCTGACATCATCATATTATTATAGTTGTTATGTTATAGTGTATTATGTATAGCACTTCTCGAGATGAATTAACTGCAATGTAAAGTTAAAGAAAATGGAATCTCTTCTTGAGCTAAAAATTATTTGGACAGTCAACTGCTTAAATCTAGCGATGGGATCAAGTTCTAGTAAAAGGCAATGGTGTAGGAGGAGCTGCGACGCAGTTTCTCAACGATTGAAATTGAAGGTGAAACGCATAATAATAATATAATCACTATTCACAAGTATCCGAAGACACTTATGCAGCATAACTTTTTTTTAATTTTAGAGCGTGACCACTACTTTATTATTTTCCCCATGCTAATCAGTTACGGTCAGTTTTTCATCAATTAACGTTTATTATTTATTATTATTATGTCGCTATTGTTTTGACGCCGGCAACAACTGTGCGAGTGCCGTCAGTGCGCAATGCGAATATCGAGCCGTGTTATGATGATGAACCGGAAGTTTTGAAAGAATTGATCGTTACAGACGCCAAGGTATCATAAAAAGATGGAATGGAAATTATGAATCCAACACCTATAAATCGATGGATACAATGAAAGGACAAGGATTAACTCCCACCCACTCTTTTAAGAGACACCCCCCCC
>JARDUL010093197.1:4898-18414 GCA_030265205.1 Dirona pellucida | reverse complement strand
TTGGTAAAATGTTGGCTGTTGCTTTTGTCCATGAGGGGAAATAATGGATTATTCTGAATGATAAAATAAAACACTTTGTTATTAATCTACTTGCAATATGTGTCTTGTCTAACGTTCATTTTTAGTCTACTTTGGTTGCTAGGATGTGAAGGAAAAAAATCACTAGTTCATAGTGATAATAATAATAAATGGCATATATATAGCGTTTATCCACGATCATCACCACGCCTCAAGTGCTTTACAATATCACCTGCCCCAGAAAGCAAAGGAACACTCAATAATACGCCATTCGCAGCCTGTTAATACGCTATAACAATTTTTGCACCAAACTGGTGCTTATCCCAGTTTCCATAGGATGAAGTGGTCAGACTGACAATCCATTCTGGATAGAACACTTGTCTACCATAGATTACTCCCTTAGTTTTAAGCTGGTACCCATTTCTACTTCTACACATGGGTCTGGTAAGGCAACTGGGAGTAAAGATTCTAGCCCAAGAAAAACGAAGAGACTGGGGTAGGATCCAAACCCATGACCTTTGCCAAGTGTGATCGCTATTTGAACCACTCGGCCATCTCACCTCCAGATGTGAAAAGGCATATCTGGAAGATGTAAGTAGTGGGAAAAGTAACGTTTATAGTTGTTTATCAAGTCCCCTTTATACTGCAAAAAGCAGTGTAGGGGCCAGCCATGTGTCAAGCTCTGAAGGGTGTACATAACAAATGTGAGTAAATCCAAATGACGAGGACTAACATCACTCATCACCTTACACATGGCTAGAAAGACTGCATCAGAAATTAAAAGACGAGCAGGTGATGAGCCCAATGCGTGTTTATAGTTGCTAGTACAACAATTCAAGTCAAATGGGGAGAAAGGAAAGGGAGATGAGGGGAATGGAATCAAACTAATGGCACACCTGCCAACTGTCCCGATTCCACCAGGGCATAGAAAATTAAAATAAACCTCAATAATTGCCCATTCTGTGGCTATTTTTAAAAAAAAATTTATCATGAAAAAAAAAAAAGTGGATGTTGTTCGTCTGGGTGGGCTGTCCCTGATTCATTCCAATTTCTAAAGGTTTAGTTGGCAAATCACATCCAAAACAACTTGAAAAATCTTGCGTGGCATTCCTTGATTGCAAAAAAAAATAATGCTCCTGAAAATGCCTAGTTTAGTAGATTACTAGCACTGGCCTTAGGGTCCAAACAGACACATACCCGACACCGACGGTCAGACACCAACATTTTTATTTATAGCTCATGGAGAATACATGGTGTAGATAGGTAAATGCACACCCGCCAGACTCCCCAGGAACCTTTTTTATTTTTAAGAACCGCCCGATGGAAAATGGCTGTCAGTGTCAGTGTCAGGCGTATGTCTGAAAGCACCCTTAGTTCCTGGTAATTCCTAAATTAATGATTATATCATACTTATTGATTAAGTAAACAAAAAAATGTCTGTATAAATAAATGAAGTCCCTTTATTCAATAACTATACAGTCAATCTCTTTACATGGTCAATGTCTTTAGAATCACAACAAAATCTCAAGTAAGTCGTAAAGTTTTATATTATTAGTATTAGTATCAATCAGAATTCATTACCCAGTCTGGCACTTTGTTTATTAACACTTGGCAGAGTCTAAAGAAGCACATACCTGGATCAATGTAATGAAATGTAAACAATTCTAAAAATGCTATCCTACTATAGATCTTTTTTTTTTTCATAAAAAAAAAAGCAAAATAACAAACACAGACACACAAGCAACATTAACATGTTTGTTTGTTATTCAATATCTGAATGGGTCAGTGCATTGCTGATGGCAAACTCGCACATGATGGGTTGATCACCCGCCTGTCTTAAATTCCTGATCCACAGATTTCTAAGTTGTTTGTTTGTCTGTTCAGCCTTGAGGATGATTTGGAGCACTGCATGAATAAACATTTTAATTCTCTTGTTTCGGGTTAAGATTGTGTATGCAGGTGACTCATGAGCTTCTTAAGGCTGCTGAAGCTTAGAGACGAGCTCCTATGACTTTTGTGCAGTATTTGTGTGGACTGTATAGCAACAAATAAGAAAAAAACAAATAACTAAGTGATGTTACAATATAACATTAAGTAAGAGTGCATGATGATAGAGAGGATGTGCTTGTGATAAATGCAACGTAGTACACATGATAAAATAAATGTAACGTTGTACATATGATAAAATCTAAAATAAATGCAACGTAGTGCAAATGATAAACTCAAAAAATATTTTCAAGGAAACATTGCAGAATGAATTTAAAGCTCTCTTGATCTTAGTCGACTTGAAATACCTATATAAGAAAACGCAATACTGAAAATGATAAATAATGTATTGTACAAAACATTTAAATAGATTTTCAAATTTACTTTCTACACTAAAATAAAAGAAAAAGGGAAATGTGTCTTAAAATTAAAAACAACCCACTCTTCAAATAAAATCTACTACATAACTACTACATCACTACCAATTATCAAGATGCGTAAAACGCAGTAGGCTTTAAGGTGGAAGTCATTTTTTTTCAGCACCTGAATGAGAATCAGAAACAGATGGGAAGGAAAAAATACTATCAAGTATTTACCCTGGTTTCATAATTTTTTTTAAATTTTAAACATTTCAGATAAAGTTGTAACAACAGTCAACTCATGTCTCATGATGGTTTCATTTAGGGTTTATAGGAAAGCCACCAATATCATGTATAAAAATACAAAGATAAAGATGTGGCCTGCAAAAAATAGATGCATTTAATTTATCAGTAACATCAACATATCAGACTGACATTTAAAGCAAGTAAGGCAGAGAATTGTTCTCGTTAACTACCATGTATGGCAACAGCTAGAAGAGTTCATATGTCATTTTAAATTTCAGCACAATGACGTATGTAGTATTCAGCAGTTCATGAAGCCCTATGGCGGTTGCCATTACTCGTTCAGCATTTTTTTTCAGTCACAATTTCATGACTTTTTCATGATCTGTGGAAAATTTAGTTTTTAAACACCTTAAATTAAATGATAATATAACATCAGTTCCAAAAAAATCAATCAACTTTAAAATCTAAAACATTATTGTTAGGTCTTGCTTGGGTGGCACAACAAATTGACTGAAAGGAATCAAGCGCTAGCCTGTATAGCCCACTACAGAGTTAATAAATGTGAAGATTGATAATAATATACTGATAAATATACGGATACTTTCCCTCTAGAAATGATGATAAACATACATATACTTTCCCTCTAGAAATGATGATAAATATACGTATACTTTCCCTCTAGAAATGATGATAAATATACGTATACTTTCCCTCTAGAAATGATGATAAATATTCGTATACTTTCCCTCTAGAAATGATGATCATGAATTAAACTATACATAAAACAAGTCATTTTATTTTCAATTCTTAAAACCAACATCATACAAAAAAAATAGTCTTGTTTGTTAATGATGATGATTTCAATCAATAATGAAAAAAGGATGAATTTGAAAATGATAATAATTTAATTATAGTTTTCTGAGCATGGATTTTGAAACGAATGTTTAAAGCTTATATTGAAAACAAGAAAGACGGTTTGGTCATGGTCCCATAAAAATTATATTCAACACAAACCAATAAAAACTGGGGACGAAGATTGAAGATGACAACCATTCCCTGACAACTTATCAAATAACGTCCAAGACAACTTTAGAATCATGGATGACAGACATTCCTCGAGTGTAGATATAAAACTCTAAAAAATGACGAATATTTTATTATGAAACTAACGTTACACAAAATTATTTTCCAAATCTAATTAATTTTGTTTGAGGATCCAGATTTAATTAATAACATGACAACAATGCAAAATATTCCACGCTGTTCAAAACCTTTCATTTCTTACAAACAATTTCCAAGTATAACATTATTATGTTCATGACTAAGTACCCAAAATTAAGGTAAAAGGGAGAGAAATGCAGCCTTTTTCATATCATTTTGTAGAAACAGCATTTCATTTATCCAGTAATACCTTAGTCCTCAAACCAGAGTGTACAAAAGAAAATTCAACTACTTCAAAATGCTTGTGACAGCAGAAATATTTAAGACGAACATCATTTATGACTTGCCCAACAGGTTGGGTCGCAAGCAAAAGTCAAAGAAATGGAACGAAACAGGCCGGAAAAGTTAGTTTTTTTAGAATACAAAAAAAATTCTGTATACAGTCATTTTCAAGGTATTATACTACTCTGAGAAATCCAATGAAACACATAAAACCTCAATTCAAGGACAAGTCCTTTAGTGTACAGGTACACGGCAGTCTCATGGTCAAGGGTTATTATAGTGACCATAAGAAATACAACATTTCTTGAAATAAATGAATGACTGGGGACCTGGTACTGATGATTAAACATTTGTTAATTATTAAATCAATGAGGTGCCAGAGAAATAAACAAGACAAGGTCAGGAAAATGATATAGAACTTGTGACTTAAAGAATTAAATAGAATCAGTGGGGTTTTTTTTAAAGTCTTTAAAGATTTTTTCCCAACCGAAGTTCATTTTTCCTGCTGTTCAAATACAATAAATAAATATCAATTAAATATAAGTATCTACAACAAATTGCTTACTGGCCTATATAAGAAGGTCTTGGAAAAGAAAGTTTAACAAAAATCAAGTCATATCAATCCTATGTATGTCTCGCCCTTGAAGAATAAAAATTAAATATTACTCCAACAGTTTCAATTGATAATGTAAAATAAATCACTGTTAACCTTAGTGTAGTGTAGAGTATTCATATTGTTGCAACTGATCGGGCATGTTTGAGAAATTCAAGCTTTAAAATACAATAAATTGGTTATTTGTTACTGTTGTTTGACTCCAATTCAAATTAAATCAATTCTATTTTGCATCATAGCAAGATCCATGACAACAAACAAACATTAAATCAGTGATAGATTGAAGGTTTTATGTGAATTATATTCAAGTGGGAATATTTTGAACAAACCATGGGAAATCCAAATCCTTCATCACGAGTGGTAAAATCAGACAACAGTGTAAGTTGACGTCGTAAGTTGAGGTTAGTTAGTTTATTACTCAAAACACAAACATTAAAATATTAATAAGACTTTTAACCCACTAGCATTCATTTTAGCAGCACACAATGTTATCATTCTTCATAAAAAATTGATGGTACCTGTCAGAGTTGGACACTTCAAATAATAAATAATAACATTCCCATCAAACAACATGTAAGTCCTTTGAATCGAGTAAGATGATGTAGACCAAAGAAGACGTCATAATAGTAATCAGAAGAGGAAAGTTACATCATATAGTTGTTTTTTAACTTATAGAAAAGAAGACGATGAGGAAAAGAACTAGTCGAAGAAATGGTTTGAAAGTGATGATACCTCCTAACCAACGCGACATTGTTGGATGAAAGTAATGAACCCAAGAATATCACAAAGAAAAAGAGAACTTCTAATACTAATTATAATACACATTCGCTCTGGTCATTCCGTTTCAAAGACAACAATAATGAATCATCTTTCACGTTTCCATTCTTATTCTTATGACTGGTAACATAGGATTTCAATCACTATTATTCAAAGTCCTGTCATGGGTTACTAGTGCATTATAATATTAATATTAATAATAATAATAATAATAAGATTGAATGATTATTACATAATTGAATTGAATACGTTCAGTCATGTATGTTACTATTTTCCATAAATTTGTTTTTTAAAACGCTCCAGACAAGTAGGCACCAAGGCATAAGATCAGAGATGACATATTACATGTATTGTATTCATATATTATTATTATACTATATACTGTCATTAACCCCTTCACTGCCAGCCAACAAAGTACATGTGTAGTGTAATTCTAAACAAACCGGGAGTCGACAAAATTACCATAATTTATTCATTGTTGCCCATTGCCACAATCATTGTCAAACATTTAACTCGACAACCATAACTCATGCTATGTATCAAATCAATAAATAAATTGCCTTTATTCATCGAAAGGGGGAAATTTGTCTTTAGTGCCTATTCCAAGAGTGGACCGGAATAACCCAGGCGTTAGCCGCAGTGCAACTTTGCAAAGTGGGATGAAGGTCTTGAGTAAAAAACCAGGGCTTCCAACGAGATTCAAACCCACGACCTCTCGAGCCAAAGGCGAGTGATTTAACCAATATGCCAATGGCTTTTCCAACCACTGAGCCACAGGCTTTCCCAATGAAACATAAAACACATGTGTTAAAGTATTTGTGTTTGTCAGTGAAGGAGTTAACTCTTCAAGTAAAAGGGTTAATGGATCTATTTAAAAAAATGTTTTCCAAGGGAGACGACACAAGGCTACAGTTAATCTCCATCATCTCCCCTTGGCCAAAATAATTTAAATGCCTGGACTTGAGACAGATAGCAATTTTGAAACAAAGGGCCAACAATCCAAAATAACAAAGAAAAGAGGGAGCATACAGTAAAGCAGCCTGTTAGGCTCGTCATATTAACACACTGACAACATCTTTCTCTGCCTGTAGCTGGGTTATTAAACATACCAGTCCAGTAAGAAGAAAAAAATGGGTAATTAGTCTTTCCCAAGTACTCAACACCGACAGCTTCAGCTAGGACTAGAATTCGAACTTGGGACCTCTCAATCTTGAGTCGAGTAAACTGACCCCTCAGCCACATCGCCACTTTACACCTTTATAGTATGCTTTTCACTTCATTTCCACTTGATATTAAGACTAGACATTTTCAAGTGAATGGCTGATAAAATATCCTGTCCTGCAGAATAATATTTGGCCACTCATCATTGTGACCCGAGACATCATGACACAGATTTTCAAATACAATGAGGTAAAACGTGTTTTTCTCCCATAATATATGACGCTTCAATTTGACTATCATGACAAGACTGACACTCCCAAATATAGTCATAAAATATCCTGATCTGTAGAGTAATAATAGTAACAATAATAATAATAATAATAATAATAATAATAATAATGTACGACTCTTCATTTTGACTTGAGACGACAAGATTGCTCTTTTCAAATGAAGGAATTAAAAATTTAAAATATACTGTTGTTACGCATGCACTGTGTTCATCATCTTACACAGATGGCCCATCATTTTGAAAATGGCAACAATTATCTCTATCCTCAAGAACTATTGATAAAAATATCCTGTGATATCAGCCAGTGAACACATCTAGAGATATAATATATTTTCAAGTCATCTGGGTCGTATAATACTAATATTTTTAAAAAGATCATATTCAAAAAATAAATAAATAAAGACAACAACAACAGTATTTTGTATGATAAATTTAAAATATTACACATTTTTTTAAAATGAGCATAAAGTTATTTATAACAGTATTCACATGTAACAATATCAATGGCGATAAAAATTAAAGGGGTATTATGTCATATTATGCATAGATTTAACAAAGTTTTTTTTAACATCGTCATAAATGCTTAACACCTACATAATAATAATAATATGAAATCAACACACATCGATCCGATGGGGTTTCTTTGTGACCATTCAATCAAGAGGAATATTATATCTATACCGTAAATGAATAGAAAATACAAATTCAATTCTAAACAAAGAATAAAGATATCCAAATAAACACCAAACAATCTGTCTTCAACTTGGAGTAATTTGAAGAGTAGGTATCTATACCGTGAAAACCCACATTTAAATATCTAAATGAATTAAAAATCTAATTTTTAGCAAGAGTGTCGTGATTAAATTAAAACCCTGGGAAGCATTTCAAATAAACCCTGGAACTGGAAGTGACTAACCAAAGTTTGGCTATCAATTCAATCCCATAATTTTCATACATCTCTGGGTGAGTAGCGAAATTCAACACAGGTAACTCCAGCAGGTTTTGAAAATGAATGAGTTACCACAGTTGTGTTGTTGTAATTTTACTTATTGCCCTTTCACTGAAGAGTCACCCATCCGACTTTTCTGCCTGGGCTACCCTAAAATTCACTATCTAGTCAGACAAAGACTTATCCTGTGATATATTTCCAGGGATGCACCTATGCTACACCTTTTTATTACTATCCCCTATTATCAGTCATGTTCACACACATATTATATACACACACACACAAATTGGTTTCATAGGAATGGTCTGAATAACAAGGTAATGAAAACCATATTGAGATGGAAGCAAGAGACCCACTACAAAAATTGTTATCTACGATACCTAAAATTCTATTAATTCCTTGAAGTTGAAGAATAAAAAAAAGGGTTTGAAATTGAAATATAAAAAAACAATTCAAATTGACAAAAACAGAAGGGGAAAAAAACAAACAATCATAGCCCTAAGCCAGTTCCACCTCTGGATTGGATCCATCGTTTTCATTTCATGACCTTTAATGGAATGGATATCTGACTTCTTTGTGTTGTAATTGTCAGAAATTCGACGAGGGGACAGATAATGATCGGAAAATGGGTAAAGAAGACACAGAATATTTGAGAGGAGAGCGAGATAGAGAGAGAGAGACAGGAGAGAGGTCAGGAAAGGAAATACAATAATATATCTAAAAAGTGAATGATATGTTGAAACAGGAAAAAATCTCAAAAAAATTAGAACATGAAATCTGAAGTATGGACATTATTTCAAGAGATATGAAAATAGACTATTTCTTTAAAAATCTTCAAATGTAAGACATAGAGACATATACATAGATATAGATACCGATAAAACAGAGAAAGAAATCGAGTAACATTTCATCATTATTAACACCAGAGAATCATTAATTCAAATATTGAAATGCAATCAGAGAGAAATGGTGAAGAGACAACAACTCAGCCAATGTCTCGGATTCATGTCACAATGTCACATTCACAACTCCGTCTAAAAACATATTTAGACAGAGACGCAATGCCACTGCCACACATAATCAAGAGAATAGAGCCAACCATAAAATTTTCAACAATTCTAAAAATTCTTTGTAGAGCATTACTTGAAATTGAAATATATGTTGTTCACATCCAAATGTAAAAGAGAAGCGCACATTGGTATAAAAAAAGTTTTTGAATAAAAATAACAACATAAATAAACAAAAATGAAGCAAGAACACTGAGTGATTTTCTCAAACACAAGGATTAACTAAATAATCAACATAATCTGGTAGATGTTAAAAACAGCAAGCAAATGAAATGCAACACTTCGGTGGATCGAAAATTCTGGTTTCAAAACGAAAGCTATTTGAGGAAGCATACACCCTTGAAGTTGTGAAATGTTTTAAAACGTTAAAATGCCTAATTATTGTGTTATTCCTAAAACATAAGCCTCAGTGGAGTAGATGGAGTGATAAGCCTTAAAACTGCAACGAATATTTAATCGGACCACAACCGAGCTTGTCTTGTTGATCATTAACGTAACGATTTATTATTTATATATTCTTTTATTCATTGCTTACCTTTAGAAGTGGAAGAAAGTGTTTCGTAATTTCACTACAAACTGCATTTATGATACTCGAATCGAATACTAATAATATTAATAATAATAATAATAATAACGCCTCACTGTGAGCGAATGTCCAGATTGTAAATTGTAAAACCAACACATTATTATTACCATCATTAACAAAACATAAATCAACAATAATATAATTGGACATAGAATAAGATGTGTACTCCCATCTTTTCATCACAGAAATGCATTGTATCAAACCATCCAAAAACCATAACGCAGCCAGTTATAGACCAATCTCATGCCCTTCTCAATCCAAAATATATACATATATAACGTAACAATAAATATGACGTCACAACCCTTTTGGACAAAGTATGATCATAATCACATCAAAGGCAGCATTTCCTGATCAAATTCCAACGTCATTTTGACTTGTCGGACAGACCTTTAGAAGCATTTATCTTTTCCTCATGTCCAGTTAGTTCAAGAAATTCAATTTCACCCTGACTCCCGAGTTCATGTAATGTCAAAATTTCAAGGAACATGGCTGTTTATCGGATAGTGAAATTCCATGAGACCCGTAATAAAAGAATAGATGATCAAATGAAAATCGTGAGTACGACTGAGGTGAATCATATTATCACCTCGTTATTATTTCTCTGCTACTATGCACACAACAGGTGACTGTGCAGGGTGGAGGACTTCCCAAAGGAGCACCCACCCCCTTAGCTTTTATACCACATACATCTGTAAACACAAATAACATATTTCAAGTATCTAAATTTACAGACTTGATAGAACCTCTGATGGAAGTACAATTAAAATTAAAAGCATAATAATAATAACAACAATAAAACAGGACTAGAAAACAATAATAATAATCCTTTTTTTTAACCAGTCAGTCATACCTGCAGAAAATGAATTTATATTATCAGAAGCGACAATTGACGATTCTAGTGGCACAAATTTCACACCAAATAATATCAGCATAAACCTAACAAAATGGTGGCGAGAAAACACAACTACTATAATAATATAACACCACTACTAAGTCTGTCAGTAAGTCTTGAGATGGCCACTATCATCACCTAGGAAAATGGGTCCTATTGTCGCCTCTGTGTATTCTTAACTCTGTGCTGGTCATACCCGCTTCACAACAGTGAGAATTTTGATTTATGAATAATCCTCTCATTTCAATTTTAATAATAAATCGGTACCTGTCCTCAAAACACCAGTTGGTCAATAAATTTGTGCGTGCTTTGAGTACATGTCTCTCTTCCACTCTCTATATATACGTATGAATGCAGATCTTAACTGTATTTGATAACTGAAAATATAGATGCCTTGATTAACAATAATATGGGATAACCGAGCAACATGTCAAATCTACTCTTTTTAATCCTACTGGTAGCACTGTATGGTGATTTTAAGGATAACACTACACAAATTCCACACAGTTGTTGTTGGGGAGGTACTGTTTTAAAAACTAATTTTAAATTGTTCATATGAAGAAGAAAAAAAGAAGTCAATTTGCAAAAAAAAATTACATTTTTAAAAGATAATGGCAGAAAAAATTTATTAAAAAAACAAAAACACAACAACAAACAAAACCCCAATCAAATCAAGCTAAAATGCTCTTCATAATCTTAAAATACCTTTGTATATATATAATAATTATTATCTCCTTAGATGGAGGGGGTGATGGGGTATCTGATTCATACCACCATGATTTTGAGATCTGCAGATTTTTTTATATAAATATTTGACAAAGTAAAGATGACAACCATCATGCTATTTCCACTTCAGTTGCCTATTTAATATAAAATCAAAATCCTTTCCTGAAATGATAACACAACACATCTTGCTGGGATAATTCATGCTTAAAAACATATACAGGGTCAATAACTAATTTCAATTTTAGGTGGGACAATCATTTATAATCATCTCTGATAGTAACTCGCTCACAAAAAAAAAAAAAAAGTAACCAAACTTGTAAATTTAGACACGCTGTTTGAAAACATTTCTCATTTCCGTACTTATCAGTTTCTACTTGAACATGTTTTGGGATAAGATGTAGACACGCTGTTTGAAAGCATTTCTAATTTGAATATTGATCAATCTTTTTATTAAAACAATTATGTATACCTTTCACCTTGACCAAACAATATTCTTTAAAAAATAAAATATGTAAAATATATAATATTTTATACTCTATCACCACAAACGTAGCCATAGCTGCTCATAGAAAACAATTTTTTTTTTTTAAAGATCAAAATTTTATAATATATAACTTCAGAACAAAAAAGTTCACTGTAAATTTGTGCAAAATTTTGGACCCACTGCCCTAGTTTTGGAGTTGAAATCAGGAGGTTTCTCGACCCTGTTTTAATATATTCTGTAACAATGTGAGGAACAAACAAGAAACAAAACATAGTAGCAATAACTTGAAACACACAAAAAACCCCAACAAAAACCACTAAAACTTTGAATTAGGCTGATGAAATGTAAACAGCGTTCATTGAATGCTTTCCCTACAAAATAACAATAACAGAAATAATCATAAGGTTGTGCCCAATAATCAACGACTTTAAGAATAGTGGAGGGATTTTTCTTCTAAAAGTAAATCTGTTCGGTGTAAACACTTGCAAAATTAAGTATGTAATAACTCTCGTCGGTGCAAAACTAACAACAACTGCAAAACAAAAAAGAACCCAAAAAAAATTATTTAAAAAAAATAAATGAAAATAGCATTATTTTTTTTAACTCAACTTAAGATTTTCAAGCAAAATTATTTAGAAAAATTGATAGAATGAGCAAAAGAGAACCATCAAAATATGAATTATCACTAAATCAATAATTAAATAAATGGAAAAGCAACATTGAGAATTTCCAGAAATAAAAATAAATATTTTGAGCAGATAGTCACACATTCTGACGTCACTGGCGTAATGATAAATCGTACACTGCAGCATCAAAATGATGTCAAGATTAAGTTTATTATTATTCCACACGCTTAAATCAACATTTCATCACACTTTTGGCTGTGTCTACGTCGGACAAATCAATATTCATAGTATCACGCCTTTAAACTCTAGTCTAGTAACTAATTCTTTCTCTGCACTTTTTTTCTTCTTGTTTAATAACAAATACGATGATAATAATAATAATAATAATAATAATTTAAAAAAAATAATAATTTAAAAAAATAAATAATGATAGTAAGTTTTTTTTTAAATAAAGTCAAATGCAATGACGTCTCTTCGCAACCAGTATGACAACGGTTCCATTTCCCACCACTAATACTCACTATATTTAATACTGTCAGTTACTTAAATTATCATAATAATATCAATATTAACATTTATCACATAATATTCAATAGTCTTCGTCTTTGAAATCTTCTTCATTGAGATCCCCTTCTTCTAAAGATTCACTAGATGCACTAAGCTTTTCCTCCACACATATATCGGCCGGGTTCAATCTGGGGAGGGTGGCCATCATTTGTTCGGGGTTGACCCACGGTTTGTGCTCGGGGTGGTTCTTGCTTTTCCAACTGTTGTAGCCTTTGGCGGCTTTGTAAATTCGAGCCATGACCTGAAAAAGTGTCAAATGAATAAAAATCATGTTAATTGTAATTAATGGAAAACAGACGCTCTATTCTTTTTTTAACCATCGCACAAAATAACACAGAAATTGGGATTTATTCATTGTATGAGAGCAAAGTCAATTTGGAGCATTGTACATAAGTAAGGACTCTCAAATTGAAACAAACGTTGTAGATTAAGGACAAAGAAATCAACCAGTAATGACATTCCCAATGCAATTTCTAGTCAGGTTGTTAAATTAATAAATCCAAAGCCGTTTTGACTACGGTTATGTCAGGTAGTGTTCTGTGGTCAATTGGTCAGCCCCGACATGTCACCCTTATCAATACTGACCCTGCCAATATTTCAACAAAACAATTTCAGTGATGATTACATTTTTAAGTCAATTCCACTAAAGTGGGCTTACCCAAACATCTGCTTGTTCGAAAAACGGTGCCTAAGATGATTGAGCACAAAGACTCAAAGGTTAAAA
>JARDUL010092753.1:0-10052 GCA_030265205.1 Dirona pellucida | reverse complement strand
CCCCCCCCCCCCCCCCCCCCCCCCCAAAAGAAGAGAGAAATGTGGAGCACTACAGTAATAAGGACTGTGGTAATTAAAGTGATCAACAATGGCACCTGAAGGTTGGTAATATAACCTAGAGGTTCAGCAACATATAAATATAAACCACCTTTTACTAAATGTTTCATTGCATTATCAGAGCTACCCATGTTATATGGTCATTTCTATATGTTCATACTAACAGGAGAGTGAGTAGCTTGATTGTCATGCTCACTCAGAAATATGATTGGCTGATCAGCTGCATGAAATGGACGTAGTCGGGAAAGGCACCAGCTATATATTGAGTTTGAAAGCACCTTTTTTGGGGTGGCGGCATGACTCAGACGATAGTGAGTTGGTCTGCTGTTATCGGCAAGGCGGTGTTGCAGTGGCAAGGTTGAGTTTGATCCCCCCCCCCTTTCGACAATCTTTTTTCTTTCTTGTTTATTGTCTCACTGGCACTGTAACATTTTCTTACTATCATAAAGTAATTGTCAATTTGCTATAATATATGTCTCATAACTACTTTCACCTTTTTACTTGTCTCCAGAAGGAGCAATGTTATTATTATTATTAGCATTAATCGCAAAGTGCTGTGACATAAACCGACTAAACCACGTAAAAGAGAGACATACTGGTGTGGTTTCCTGGACAAAATGGCCGAATACATCGTGAGGATCACTCCAGGACAGCCATCATTCTCAAACTGGGACACAGAAGGAAAGAATGGAAAGAATGCATCATAAACAATCATCACAATGACTATAAATCTTTTAAATTTCGGTCCATGAGTTTGTTTTTCACTGGGTGCAGCGATTTATAAATGTCATTATTCATTCAAATTTGAATCTTAATTACTTACTTCTATGGACTATACCAGCTAAAATGAAATCTAAAATTTTCATGGAACGTCCTGCAACATGATGAGCATTATATATCAATATTATACAAGCTCCTTCTTAACTTTTAAAACCAATTAGATTGAGGGCACACACATCTACAGCCTTGTCAAAAACATTTTTGGAAGAGTTGAAGATGTCTTTGTATTTCACGATTTCAATTAAAATCTTGTATCACCACAACGTAACCATCCTATTGGAGACAGACGTTAAATTTGGGGGTCACCTTGGTTTGATTTGGGGGTCACCTTGGCTTGATTTGGGGGTCACCTTGGTTCGTAAACAACGTTGACCTTGTCCAAAAAATTGTGCCTAACAGGCAGCGTGTGGCGCATTAAGTGTTGAGTGTTCTGCTGCTTTCCTGGGGCAAATGTGCTACTGTAAAGCCTTTAGAGCATGGTGATAATCGTGGATAAGCACTAGATAAATGTACTTTATTATTATTATTGTTAGTATTATTATTATTATTATTATTATTATTATCATTATTATTATTATTATCATCATTATTATCAACATTATTATTATCATCATTATTATTATTATCATTATCATTATCAATATTATTATCATCATCATTATCATTATTATTATTATCATCATTATTACCCTTACTATTAAATCTAAAGGGAATCTAACCTGAGACACCGACTGGAGCAAAAAGCTTGACAACTCTTGGTAGCTTGTGAAGGTGTATAATGAAAGCTGAAATAAAAACAAAAATTTTAAAACCCATAAAAAAATTCATTTATGCAAGAACATTATAAATGTCATTGCATAGATAGTTAGGCTTTTCAAAACAATGATGTAAGTAATTGAGATTCCACTGCTCAGCACACTTTCAATTCTAAAATCAAACGTCAAAATTTGAGGTCATGGTGCAATAAAAAACCATCAAAAATTAATTTTTCTAAAAATCAAACTTTCAATTGGAAGATATACCATTAAAAAGAATTCTTAAGTCAAACATCAAATTTGAGAAGGTTAGTGTGCAATGAAAATGATTACAATAATTTCTTCTTTATCAAAGTTTTAAAACTTTTTCTTTAAAAATATACCATAACAAAAATATCTTTACACAGACAACGATATTAAGTGGGTGAGAATTGAATTATCAGGTAGTTAGTTATTTGACTGACCTTTTCTGTTACACCGTCTTGTTTGAATTTTGAACTGCTGAATAAATGTATACTTTCTGATGGTCTGTTGGGGGAAAATGAAAGTATACAAATACAAAATTCAAACTGTGTAGAATCTGCAGGATAGATATAATATGCTTAAATTGTGAATGTACTTTATGATTTACACACAACACCTTAAAGTACAATAGTTATTAAATATTGATAAAGATATAGAGAACTATAAGATTTATCAGCAGAAATTTAAAATTGTTTTTGGCTGAAAAACATACAAACTCAGTCTTCCCAAGCAGCAATGGTGACGTCTACAGTTTTCCCAAGCAGTAATGGTGATGGCTACAGTCTTCCCAAGCAGTAATGGTGACGTCTACAGTTTTCCCAAGCAGTAATGGTGATGGCTACAGTCTTCCCAAGCAGTAATGGTGACGTCTACAGTTTTCCCAAGCAGTAATGGTGATGGCTACAGTCTTCCCAAGCAGTAATGGTGATGGCTACACAGTAAGTCTGAGGGTTTATTGCCTCTTTGTATAATATCACAATTTTCCTTTTAGCATAAAGTGGAAAAATGTACACTACATTGGACGTTTCGGGTTTCCCCTTTCTCAACAGCAAATAATCGAACAATTGACAAAGAATGATACGAAAAGACACAATGGAATACACTTCCATCACTATTTCTTTTTGTGACGAACGTACATTCCATTTGTGACATTCTATGTTATTTTTTAATTATTTGATGTTGAGAGAAGAGGAACCCAAAACGCCCAATGTATAGATTATCTGTGGGTTAAAAGGCTCTTAATGATCTATGCTTTGAACTTAAAAGGTTCTAAGTTAATAAGGAGCAGCTTACAGTGTTACAACGGCTCTCATTTCACTTCCAGCTCTCCATAGTATATTAGCCAGGGCCTGTGCCAAAGCCCTTGAACGTTCCGGTCGGCTGGGGTTGCTCCTGTAACAAAAAGAATTTGTCTCGTTAAAATCCACAGTAACCATGTAATCAGGGAGAGTGATAAAAAAAAAAAAATACGTGTAATTGTGAATGCAGTAATCAATTATAAGCATCGTAAAGTTAAAAAAACATGGTGATGATTGTGCATGTATGTGCTATGTAATAAATGGTATTATTTTGACGATATGGTGGCTTATTGTTAAGACATTGGGCAGCTTCGTCCTAATAGCATCCTGCCCCTCCAAACCCCACTTTCCCCCAAAGACATTTTTTTTCTGCCTATAAGCGTCCAATTTTCAGAGGTAACATACTTCCCACCAACGGGGGAATATCCATTTGACCTTTAACCTACCATTTGTGGGCGTGCAATCTTTCGGATCCAAAGAGAATTTCTTGTAGAACACATGCCTGTACTGCAGCCATCACACCACATGAGCCACCCTGTAGAAAAATGAAAACACGTAAATTTACACAAGTTGACTGCTTTAAGCCATGCCTCCAGCGGATGTAGCATCATTCAATAAACACACACATTCACCAAATACACACATCCACCCGTTGATTAGGGTTATTTGACGTAATGGTACAGATACACGTAAAGAAATGTTTATCCAGATAAACGCTACTTTCGCTTAATTGCAACTCTCCTGTTTCACTATATTCAACATTCCATTATTTGCTGCTGCTTAATCACAACTTTTGGTTAATCGCAAACAATTTGCTATTCCCGACGAGATGCGATTAAGCTGATTTGACGGTAACTGTAACTCTATTTCATGTTTTTCGCAATGGCAACATTTTTGCTTTGATTTCAAAATTAGCGGTACAGCAAACTTTTACTACATTTATACTAAACTAGGAAGAAATAGCAGAAATGCATACCTTTTTCTGTACAAGACCGTACTTCAAGTCGGGCATGTCACAGAAACTAAAACTCTGAAGGAGCCACTCATCGTTGTACTGTTGGCAAGGTGATCCTAGAACTAAGTTCTTCAGATTCTGAAATCATTGAACAATTAAATTTATTCATAAATGTCTTTCAATTTCACTTCTATTTCTTAAATCTCGAAATAAATAAATAATCATTTGCTTAGAAAAAATGTTAAGTTTTGCAGGGCGTTTTGTAACAATTGTTGTTAAGAAACAAAGGAAAAAAGAATGACACGTAAATAATCTTTTAAGAATGTTACTACACTTGCGTGTTGCCCATCATTTACTTTTGTGCTCATTAGACCACTAAAACATTGTAAATAATTGTAACAAATTAACAATAAAATGAAACACTTTGACAGTCATCAAACTATGAGGTAAATTACAAAAAACATGAAAAAAATTAAATTACTTCATCGTTTTTACAGTGTGTGACTTTAAAGACAAAAAAAACCCCACACAATTCTGACAAAAATAAATAAATAATTCTGACTACCGTAATATAGAAGTTCCCAACTTCACATACCATGGCAGTTTTTACATCTATAGGTGTAGAGTTGATCTTCTGAATGGTCTTTGGTTTCTGAAGCGTTGAACTTGGCCTTTGAATGTCAAGGGCACCATGCTCAGAGTCCAAGTCGTCAATTTCCCCAATCTCCAAGTCCGACACTCTGTGATTATTTAGCAAGCCTGAGTCGCTGTGAGGGAAGTGTCAACCAAGGATAAATAACTTTGTCATCATGCATACAATGATACGTCTATACATTTAAAGCACGCCTTAAAACACATCTTTATATCCAACATTTATCTTAAGAATACATATTTGAATGTTGTTGACTTTTCCTGCTCAAAATAATATCCCATTGATTTAGTGGTATGTGTCAGTGTGATTATATGATTATGTCATGCAATGAGTATGAGAGGCTTGATGCATTTTAACTTTTTATGTAAAGCGCTTTGATGTCTCGACGAAAGGCACTTTATAAATAAACTATCATTATTATTATTATCTTGTTTTTCTTCACTCAAGAATGGCTAACCAGAGACGTCTGACACAACTCACATAATTCAAGATCAGTGACCGGGCCTAGAAAAATTATTTTTCTAACAACCATTCATTTCGCATGTGGGTTTTTCCCCTTCTAAATTGTGGACTTGAGCGTTTTGTGATGTGGTATTAATGAGAGAGTGATAAAAAAATCAGGGTGTTATTGTATTTCTCAAAAAATAATTATGATACTAATAATATAATAAAAATAATAATAGTAATAATAATAATAATAATAATAGTACTACTGCTACTACTACCACTAAATTGAATCAATCAATGAATCCCAATCACCACCACTCACCTCTTCCTGTGGGTTAACTGAGTCTGTCCTTTGTCAGACACCATACTCGAACACTCAACGCTGTAAGTCTCATCCTCCAATTTTTCACTCTTTCTATCCATGCCGATCCTTTGAAGCAGATTGGCTCGTTCTTCTCCTTTCATCAGCAAAGCTTCAAACGATATGGGCGAAGCCTCTTCACCGCTTGACCTTTTGACTTTCTCAGAGGTTTTCGATGAATTTAAAAATGATAATTGATTTGGGGCTGAATACATACTGTTGGGTTCTGCATTGTTCAGCGATCTCCCATTGGAGTGTGTGTTATGACTACCACTACCACTGTGAGATGAAATGCCCTGCTGTTGCTGCTGTGACACGGAAAGTCGAGACGATACGCCATACTTTGGTTTTAGCATGTGGGAGGAATGCCGCCGTGACGTACCAAGCTTAAACCAAAAGCAAACAAGAAAAAAATAGAAGAATAACCAATAGTAACACCATGCCATCTCAAAAGGTTACAATTCTCGAAAATAATGAAAAAGTAAACATTGTATACTTTGCTATTCATCTCCTCGTCAATAATCTTTTTCTTGCTCAATGGGTCCTCAATAGGTGAAAACCGTTTGCTTGAGTTTCCCATTTCACAGAGATCGGTCTATTTTGAGTATAAAGTACCGTGACAAACAACTTTCCAGTGGAATAAGGAATCTCATGATTTTTTTTCTCTGTACTTCCCGAATAGCAAGGTCAAGTTGCTGGGGAATATCTTCTAACGATCTTGTGCCATTCATCATCAGCATTGCACTAGTACAGCAAGCAGGGCTGTACAACGTATTAAAAGGTCTAGTTGTCATCTCGTCAGTTTTATTGGTTTTACACTTCAACCTATATCATTATCTTTGTTCTGTATGGTGCCTACATGCAAATTTAGATCTTTAGACAGGCATATTCAGGGTTGACATAAGGTTGGGCTTGAAGTAACCTTACAGTACAAATAGACAACCACAATACAGGCAAAAAATTATATCCAAAAAGTTTTTTTCATCCCTAAAATGTAGAATAGACAATGTTGTGTTTTTAGAAATTAAGACACAATCATCATTGCAAAATCATGGCTTCGAAATCAATATGATTATGTTCAATTTGTTTCTGTAAGACAGTAGAAAACAGTAACAAAATATACTGAATTGGTCTTATGAAGGAACATGGGCTGCCAGAAACTAAAAATCAAAATAAGAAGTACAAAGGGAAAAAGCTATAGCTCCAACTGTACAGCAAGTAACAAAACAAAGACCGTTTCAGGCTTTTTGTTTGTTTTACACTAGGAGCTAAACCATTTTCCTTGAATTGGTCTTAGAACCCATATTTACATCATTGTTGCTGATGATGGCCCCTGGTCTCTGTTTGGCGGACACGGGTCGGTTTGACAGTGGTTTGGTCGAGTATCCAACATTAAATTCCGATGTATCTCCTCCTGAAATAAGTCCTGATTTTCCGCTTCCCATAACAGTCTCTCCTTCCACGTTGTCATCTAACACAAGGTCGTGGTCTTTCCCTGTAATTTATAGTTAAAAGACACATACATACAAAATATCACAGCTAGACATCACCACCTATATATTAGATATTATATAGATACACAGAGTTGTGTCCCTTTAATCCAATGGCACCTTTCCCAATAATTTTGGACAAATCAACAAAGAGTCAGATCATGGAGTAAACTTATACAGTCTACTACGCAATTCAGTTCATCGCAACGTGTTGAAGTAACTTAAATATAATACTTCAGCAAATTATTGATTAATATTATTGATTTGACCACTCTCTTAAAAAAAACCAAACTAAACAAACATCTTCATGTGGGTGTTATGTTCACATATATACAGTTTTTTAAAATGTAATTCAATGTGGACAATTCTAAAAAGTGTAAGAATATTTAAGACAACCCTTGTAATAATCTACTTTCAATAATTTAAAATGAAAAGAAATTCATCATCTTCTTTACTACCTTAGGCAATATATAAATA
This sequence comes from Dirona pellucida, assembly GCA_030265205.1. Taxonomy (NCBI): domain Eukaryota; kingdom Metazoa; phylum Mollusca; class Gastropoda; order Nudibranchia; family Dironidae; genus Dirona; species Dirona pellucida. The sequence goes on along the minus strand of JARDUL010092753.1, from coordinate 2,756 downwards.
TGAATTTTCTCCAACTGTAAATTTTGTCATACCTTTTCCAGTCTTTAAATTTAAAGCTGCAGTTGTTGGACGAGCCTTTATCTTCATGCCCTGGTATTCAGGTTCATTCATTTGAGGACTAAAATCAAGGTTGGAACTCAATCCTGGAAGAGAATCGTTCCCAAATTTATCATTCGAAAGAGTTCTCTGTTCTAATGAAGTTTGACCTATTCGTTCCATGAAAAAACGAGTCATGATTCCAAGCATAGATTTCAAAGGCTGGGGTTGCTCCTGAAAAATAATGTGTGAGTTGATTATCAGCTGTTTGAAAGTTAAATGTGTAACCTACTTTTTCATCTTCAGATGATATGATGCACATAAGTTATAGTCTGTTTTGGGTTCTGACTCAGCTAACTTTAAATTTCAAAAGATGCTACTGTCATCACTAAAACCTACTGATACACAAACATTACATGACAGTATTTTCTTTTGGATAAATTGTTTGGTCAAGTATAACTTTCTGAAAATGCCAACTTTATGAGCTGATCTCTGATTTTTTTTTATACATTACAAAACAGTCTTGATTTGTATATTTCTCTTTACAATACAATGACGCATAATGAAGGCCATTTCAATGGCTTGGCTTGCATATTTTCTAAAATCGAATAGGAGTCTAATTGTAACTAACTTAAGTTTGTTAGTTTTTTATCAGGCAAACACAGACACAATTGTGGCTAGTGATAAATTCAGCTTTGCCTTTCTTTTGTTCCTCCTATAGCACAAAATTGTAAAAGACATCATCAAATGCATACATTACAATTCATCTTGAAAGTACATAATACAAAATAAAAGTAAGCCTGATTCCAAACTAAAATAGATTACAGCTTGACTATATTTCATGTCGTATTCTATTCACTCCAATCTTGGAAACATCACAATAGACTACTGTGTAACTATGATGTCAAACCTTATTTTTTTTCATCAGCTTGTCCAAATTCAGGTATTTCATGAGAGCTTGTCTATTACTGATGCTTTGTTCAGTTCGGGGATGCTCCTCATCCATCTTTTCTAAGGTACCTTTAAGACCCTGAAAATGATATAAAAAGTTTGCTTTAAAAAAAATAGGATTCCATGTCCCATTTGTGCTTCAAGTTTACTTTTGTACATGTTGTTTTCTCTTTTGCACCACATACCTTATAATAAATTTATAAAACGCTTGGTTGGCATGGTATATGTATCTGAGAAGCATTCAAACTCTTATGTGTGTTGATTGCTTCAGAGAAAAATTCAAAATTATATTAAATTCAAACGACTGAAGACAACAATAGTGGCCAGAAGAAAGCTGCAAAGACAGCCAAACACACACTTGCTCAAACCATAATCTTCACATAAACAAGAAAATGAACAAAAATTAAAAATATAAACCAAAAACAAACTGCAATTAAAACTGACTTGCAATGTTTTGTGGGGATCACTGATTGCATGTTCCATTACTGGCAACGCCTATTGTGGTTTGGCTACATTTTCGTTGTGTTTGGTTCAAGACTGTTGTGGTTTGGCTACATTAGTTGTATTTGGTTGACTGACCACAATTGTCATTGCCAGTTATGTGCGATGGTAGCTTCACTCCGATTGAATCCACGCAACCTAATCTGTTGTTACAACTATTTCTTGGACTCTGTGCATCACATCATGCATGGTGACTTTATAATCTACTAATCTGCGTTAATTTAAAATGCACAAATTTGTGGTGCATTTGCTCTGATAATAAATAAATCACCACAGTTTCTAGCGATCGCTTCAAACTTAAAAATCATCTTGTCAAGTCTTGCTTTGGCCTATTCAGATTTATAGGTAAATTGGCTTGCACCATTTCATCATGTGTTTATCATGGGTATTTAATAAGTATAATGGTGTATGATAAATGTAATGCATGATTATACAAAAAGCAGCAGGGAAATGATCTACATGGGGATATCATAAATTATATTTATATCAATATCAACAATCATTACTTTGGCTTTTCTCCCTTCGAAATTGAAATATAACTAATATAACTAAAAAAAGGGTATCTGACCATGCAAATCTGAATCGAAGACAGTACTAGCGTCTAGTATTAATATAGCCTAAATGATAAGAACATTGACTACTATCCAAAACTATTTGAAAAGTATGTCTGTCTGCATACGATTCTTAGACTTTTAGAATAAAAATAACCGGTTCATCGATTCATCATCATAATATCATCATCATTCATCATATCATAAAAAAATATAAAAGTTAGGCTAAGGCCAAGGCAAAGGTTCAGATGTATGAATACACGTAAAACGTAAAAACTCACTTTTCGGCTTAAGAACTCTCTAACTAGAGAAGCTGTTATAGCCTCAACTACTGAATTCTCAACAGACATTTTCTTATTTGTTGTTACTGTTCACTTGCACTGTCCGAAATAGATAGCTCTACTCTTGTTGCCGTCTAAAAGACGCCATATCTAAACAAACCGCATACCGGAAGTTGCATATTATTTTACGATGTCAACGAGTCGTTACCTATTTCCTTTTCAAATCACCAGGATCCGTTAAAGAATTCTAACGAGCAACGATTTTTAAAACTCGCACACCGCAGCTCATAACAACAGGTATCCAAACATCCGCATAGCTTTTATATTTTCTTCATTATACTACGATATAATAGCAACGATCAAACTCATACATTTCCTGTTTAGAGATTATTTACATCAAAACTGAATTATTTACAAGAGCGTTTAGAGATATTAA
>JARDUL010092642.1:0-11478 GCA_030265205.1 Dirona pellucida | reverse complement strand
ATTATTATTATTATTATTATTATTATTATTATTATTATTATTATCATTATTATTATTATTATTATTATCATCATTATAAATGCCATTTATTATCATTATTCAAGCCCCTTTACACCGCCAACCATGTTAAGTCTGGCATTTTACAAGCACAAAACATCTACATGCAAACAACAGGTGCCCAAGCCGTCAATACAGAGCTGGAAAGCCCTACGGGTCTTGGGAACTTAAGACAAGCAGGGACTCAGCCTTTACTATTTTCTAAACAGTGAGTAACACAATATTCAGCATAGCTCATTATCATTACGAACAAAAACAATTTCTGTAGCATTTGTCTCCCTCAGATTTAAAAGGAACAATTGGAATATTGACACCTTGGCATGAAAAAAAGTATGTTAATCAATTTCCTGACGGGTAAAAATAAGAAATATCTATACAGTATTTTTTTTTATAGCTTCACATGGAATACAGTATAAAACACATTTTTTAAAACCTCTTAAACATCGGACCAAAATTGTGTTGAAATCATAACTTCGTTGGCACTTCGTTGACATGAACCAAATATTTTCGACCTGTACAGTATAATGCACAGTGAGCTGATCCCCTGTTTGTCTTAAAAATCTTGGTCCATAGATTTTCCAACTCTGTATCAGGCCATATGTACTTAGTGGAGCACAAGCTTGCACTTACTCTGGATACTTTTTGCCTGGGTTCGTGCATCAATGCCTTCTGCCTTGAACACTGTCTTTGGCCAGACACAGAGCTGGTCCCTACACTGTTTAATTACAGTACTATAGGGAACAGATAACAAACAGACAGTATAAATATATACTCCCATTCAGAAAGTCAGCCACATAGACACCAGATCTTTTGCCTTCTTGTCCAAGTCTAAGCAGAGCCAGGCAATGAGATTTTGTCACTTAGGCCTGAATATTCACAACTAACTAAATAATTTCCCTGTCTGTCAGTCTGAGTCAGTCATGCAACATTATTGGATCACCAAATCTTAAGGATAAATTGCACCTATAAAAAATGATGGTTTCAAATAGGTAATGGTGGTTTATAAAATAATAACCATGACCTTCATCTAATACAGTGTCATAATATGTATGGCTAAATAATGAATAACAATAACACAAACTTACGAATCATTTGATGGAACTTGATTTGGATCTACTAGCAATGTATAAGGTTGTTGACATCCGTAGTGAGAACGATTGGCAAATTTTACTGGAATTGCCTCCTTTCTTTGCTCTCCTTTCAACCTCTTGTTTATCTCATCACACACATGACACTCATATGACTGCAACATATTTGGATAACCATGTTCGTTTACTCTCCATTCACGTTTGTACAAACTATTTAACAAGAAAGAATTTGAGATACCATCTTCCTTGTATTTAAGATAAGCGTTGTACTCATCATCGTTTTGATCCAAGTGTTTGATAAAATCGGCAAGGAGTTCTGGAGACTCAAAATCGTCGACGAAGATCATACTTTTATTGGCCGGCATCCAATCTTTAGCTGTTGGTGCACCTTTATAAATTGGCACTGATCCTACATGATATGCTCGCATTAACTTCTCTGTCATATAATCGTTTAAAAACGCATTTTCAAAGGAAATATGGAACTTGTATTGGGCTATTAAGTTCAAAAACTTTGGATTGGCCAGATTTTCTACAGGATCGTCAAACTGTTTTCCTAACTTTTTGTTATTAAGGCATTTCCCAATAGAATCAATGGGAATGAAATCCATTAATGCCTTCACATACCGGTCTCTGTCAGATGGAACTTGACAATGTGACTGAATGTAAAGAACTGGTGCAAGATCTTTTTCTTGTTTTAAGTGATTCTTAATGCTAACTGGCAAAGGCTGCCTTGATGTTAAATAGTCATTATTGAGAATCCATTGAAGTGTCAATGGAAAATCACTTTCTCTCCTACTCGTTGCAGTGTGATTGAAAAGGCGAAGAAAAGATTGATGACAAAGTATGTACTTATTTAAAGGAGATTCCTCATGAAACAAGGCCCATTCATGCCATGGCATTCTGGGTAATGGCAGGTCGCCAGGAGAAATACTTGTACCATAGAACAGAAGTCCTCGGGTTCTATGATTCATTAAATAATCTCTATTGAGTGTGGTTAAACATTCTCCTCTTTTGCATTTAATCCTGGATACAGACTTTGTATTTCTATCACGAAAAAGGGAGTCAGTCCACCAGAGAAGTATTGGAGAATGATCATCCCAACTGTTCTCTGTTTCAGTATATAAATGAGATTTCATTAAAAACTCTTCTTTATTATCTACATCAGAATATTGATGTGTACTTGCATTTGAAATATGAGGGAGAATTAATATAGACAATAAAAGGACAAAAGGTTCAATAAATTCAATAACTATAACCTTCATCATTTTGGTGAAATATAAATATAACCCCTCTCTTCAAATACTAGAGACACATATTTCGTGAGCTTTCTAGTCTAGTCTATTGTTTAACAAACTATCAGCCTAAGACAGCAGACAGAGAGCGAGTGAGAGAGTGATTTCAAATAAGAGTAAGTTTAAGAAGAGCAGACAAGGCCAAGGGAACAACATCCGAGTTCCAATTCCAAGTGAAGCATTCAGTGGTATATTTTACTTTTATAACATGGATGAGTTTCGAACTGGTAATACAGTACATGCAAAGTAGTTAAAATTTCAAACAACAAGAAAGATATTCAGTAATCACAGAGTTTGTAAAGCTTCTGGAGATCACTGCCGAGAAGTATGCACCCTAGCAACGACAAGAAAAAAAGGCATCGCAACAACTATAACGAAAGTAAAAGTGCAAATATTGGCATTTTCCCTTTTCTCATATTCCAGTTCCTGTCAACGTGGCATCACTGCGCATGTACCGATGTACATTGTTTCCTGTACGTGGCACAGTAATCGTGGAGTTTACATCAAAATAACTTTTTGCTGTCAAGCTTTTGTAAGGTAACATATCTCTAATATAAATAGTCAGTATGCATGTCCAAAGCAACAAAAATCAGCAAGTCCTGGCAACAACATTATAATGTAATGGCTAGTGTTGTGTTCGGTGGTATAAAATAATGGATACGCATACACCGTAGCCGTATGAATCTAATTTGTTGATGACTGCAACGTTATTTTATTAATGTTTACATATTACCGGTATTGTAGTTGTAGCTAGCCACAGAGGAATGTTATAGAAAGATAGTAAGCGTAAGCCTCGTCCAAGAAGGACCAGGACTCTTGAATCAAGCTGGATAATAATAAGAAGTTTAAGAACAAGGGAACTATTTGCGTGTGTTCTTGTTATTACAATAATATTAATACAGAGTTTATTATATTATAGTTTATATTCCAATATAAAATAAGCCAGCAGACAGCCTAGTTTGGATTGAGGCTGAGGAGGTTGTTTACAATTTAGTTTTAGTTTTAACATCTTGTACTTGTACACTAGCTTGCTAGCAAACCCTGCACTACAACACAAGGATGACTAGTACTAGGTCAAGTGTAGTGATGTGTTGTGCTATAATAATAATAATAATAAAAAGAGTTTACACACATAACATGGATTAACTGATAATTGAGTCAGGTGATAGTGAGGTAGAAGAGAAAGATAAAAAAAATAATAGTAATAGTAAATTAGTATAGATTATAATTATATATGATATAGAATAGACAGGAAGTTACAGTTACAAGTTACAGTTAGTCTGTAGTATAATTCTCCTATTTAATTTCTACAACAGCAGCCAGACTGCAGTACCCTAACAAAAAATTGGTCCTTATTATATAATCCTGACCTGACTGATGAGTTGGTGTTTTTTTAGTTTTATATAATTTAAAGATGGCAAGCTGGAGCTCAGACTCAGACGCCAGTTTAAAGATCATTGCATTTTTCTCAACTACCTTAATGTCAGTGTCAGAAAGTTCCGTAACGGTAGCAATGTAGTAATACTTGGCAGCCAAGATTGAAGACTGCTTGAAATGAATGCCTGAGCCCTTTAAAAACCATTTGGATGAGATCAACTTTGAAATTTGAAGGAATCTAGATAGATACGAAAGACGAAAGTAAACGTCTCAACCTTAAATTTAGATTATAATTATGTAACTTGAACTTCGAGTAGACGTGTGACAAGCAGGTGAATGTAAAACATTGCACAGTTTACTGTGGTACTATTATTAATATTTATGGTACTCCTCCCCATGATTTGTTTTCATTGAATAAGTGGCTGAGTGGATATAATTTATTATAATGCTGCCAGATTTGAAATCAAGATCCTAGGTTTGAATCCTGGCAATGAGCCTTTTGGAGAGACTCTTCCATAGATACAAGTTTTCATCACTCTAGCCATCATCATGTGTGAATGAGTACCCGGGCTCAGGCAACATTCAGCATTGTCGGAATATTGGTGATGTGCCTAATTGGTAGCTCTTACACTTACAGTATTCATAACAGCCTGTCTTTACTTGTACAAATAAATCCATAGTAAATTGAACAGTATTTGAACGTAGTGATGTTTATATTGATTTTGATCCATCTTTACCTTTACATTCAATGCTCGCTCTACCATTACTTTCACCTTTCTTTACAATTAATTTGGATTACAAGTTTCAGGCAGCGCACAGCACATGATTTAGGAAAGGAAAGCGTTCATTTGATGGATCAAGTTCATGATCGTGACAGCTGTTAGCAATATCTCTGTCACTAGTTTGACATGCCCCCAAGTCATTTCAGCAGATAGTAAATAAAAAGACATTTTTCTTTTTTTTTTAGCTTTCTAAAACTTATTTGTGTTATTTATTTATTTTAAATATTCTTTTTATGTTATTTCAGACCGAAAGACCAAAATCGCTTTGGCGTAGTTGAAGATTAGAAAATGAGTGGGCAGTTTCCTTACCCAGGGGGACCACCTCCTCCTGGGCCTCAAATGTATAATGGAGCAGATCACCAAGGTTGGTTGGCTTCTCTACTGTATTTGTCTTTACCTCTCTCTCTATTTATTCATCTCTTTTCCCCCCTCCCCCACCCCATTCCTTTATTTGTTGGCATTTTTATATTTAGTGATCAAATAATGTATTTCCAATCTATAATTAAAGTTATAATATATAATAGATGTGTGGTGAAGAAGTATTTTAAGATGCTGAGATAATTATATAAAAGGCATTATCTTTCTCATAAAATTGTGGCATCATTTTAAAATAATTCATATACGACAATAAATGTTTGAGAAACTCTTTAAATTTTACTATTTATTATTGACCAGGTCCCCCTCAGAACTTTGGTCCACCTCCAGCTAATAAAGGAGGAATGCAGAATGGACCACCACCGTTCAGTGGGTAGGTGTTGAAAATATTGTCTTACAGCGGAACTAGCAAAATGAGTAAAAACGCATGTTGTTAAAATGTTTCAATGCTTTGATCTTGAGACCCTTTGAAAATTGTTTGGATATTAACAATACATTATATCACCATACGTTTTTATTTATATTTATTTGCAAGATGTGTTAAGGACTGACTGCGTCTTTATGAATCAGGTTTTTGGGTTTTTTACTGTCAGGGGTTTTTTTAAATCTGCGTTTAGATTCTTTTTAAAAAGTTTGTATTTCTTTTTTCATTCTGTCTGACGTCTTGTGATGAGGCTATTGGTATTTGATTATATATGTAACTAATACACTAATACAACCACGACGGTTTTAGCAGAAGTTCACATTTCTGCATTTTATGCTCCTGCTGTATTTGCTTTGACAGTCTTGTCTCGATAATTTTTTGTTTAGGCATGTTATGTTTTATGATTATTATTTTTTTCTGAAAAACTCTCATTAGGTTTTTAAGAAGAATATATATATATATATATATACAAGTTCAAATTATATAAATGATCTTATTTGATATTCTTTCTTTCTTTCTTTTTACAATCGCTGTGAATATATAGAGGAGCACCTTTACCCAACCAGCCAGGCATGCCTCCAAACAGATTCCAGGGGATGCCACCAACGTCCCAGGTATTCTATATATGTAACATTATTTTTGTGCCAGCAAAGCTAAACAGTGAAGCTAAAAAAAATGTTAATAGTTGATTTAATTTGTTTTTAAAGAAATTTTGTGTAAAAATATAAGGGGTCTTCAACATGAGCCAGACATTATTCTATCTTTCGTTTTGTTATAAAAAATAATATCTGTGTGAGTAAATTTGCACTCAGTTTTAGTTTATGTGTTAAGATTTATTTTGACTTTGATTAAATCACAGACTGTGAGTGGGAACCGCGCTTAGTTTCACAACCTTATTAATTATAAACAACTGAGGTAAATGTTTGGACAAGTATGACAAAATACTTTTTCTTTGATTTTGCTAGCATAGTTATCAGAAAGATTTCATTTAAATGTTGCCATTTACTGGTTTTTATTTATTTGTGTTGCCCCCATCCAGTTTGCCAACATGAACGTATCAGATCCAAGCAGAGCAGGACCCCGTCCGGGTATGATGCCACCCCAATCATTTCCGGGCCACAATGCAGCACCCCCACAGCCTGGACATACCAATCCTCCCATGGGTGGAGGCCAACAAATGAGGCCTCCCACCTCCCAGCCTCCAATGGGTCAACACCCTCATTCAAACATGGCAAACCAAGCCCCGGGCACAGGCAGAATGCCCATGCAGCCTCCCTCTTCTATGGGACAAAGGCCTCCAATGCAAATGCCACCTCCATCGTCAATGGGGCAAATGCCACCTCAATCGTCAATGGGACAAATGCCACCTCAATCGTCAATGGGACAAATGCCACCTCATTCGGCAATGGGGCAAATGCCACCTCACTCATCAATGGGGCAAATGCCACCTCATTCGGGGCAAATGCCACCTCACTCATCAATGGGGCAAATGCCCCCACCTCCCTCCTCTCTGGGACACATGCGTCCGCCTCCCTCATCAATGGGACAAATGCCCCCACATCCCTCCTCTAGGGGACAAATGCCCCCACCTCCCTCCTCTATGGGACAAATGCCCCCACCCCCTTCAATGGGACAAATGCCTCCACCTCCCTCATCTATGGGGCAAATGCCTCCTCATCCCTCCTCTATGGGGCAAATGCCCCCACCCCCCTCTTCAATGGGACAAATGCAACCCCCTCCCTCATCAATGGGACAAATGCCTCCGCCTCCCTCAATGGGTGGCCAAGATCAATCAAGGTTCTCCGGCCTCCAACAGCCCCCTTCCCAACCACACAACCCTGGCTTCCAAGGACAACCAATGGGCGGTGGTCAGTTTGGTATGGCTCCTCCTCCTACTCAGGTACTCTATATGTCTTTTATGAAGAATATGATGCAGGTCTGATTTGTCTAGATATAGACTTGCTTGATCTAAAAGGTTTAGTTATGATTAGATACGATGACTTATTATATTCCTTACCCATTGCCCAGATAGAGATTGCCTACCATAATTATAATGAGACTGCTAATCTAGACTGTAGCTAGATTTGTGTTTGGGATTATAATAATTCTGTCAGGTCGGAACATCATGGTGCTCATTTTTTTTTTTACTGGTCTCGTTACAATTTTGTCTCCTTTAGCCAAGATTTCCTTTTCTGTCTTACGATTTTTAAATCTAAACTCAAATTCCACTTTCTTACTTCATGAATGACTATTTATTTACTGTCAATGTGTTTTATGTTTTATATTATGATTGTAAAGCGCTTAGGGCCTGTTCAATGGGGTAAAGCGCTGTAGAAATACTATCTATCTATTATTATTATTATTTTCTTCCTTTTCAGACCATGCACCCACCACCATCAGGCCCTGGCCAAATGCCCCCACCACCAATGGGAGGGGGAATGCCACCAAACCAGTTTCCCGGCTCTGCCCCGTCTTTTGGGCAACCACCGCCAGGGTTTGGGGCCCCCCAGCAGCAGCCTGCCATGCAGCCCGCCCAGAGGAGATTGGACCCGGACCAGATGCCCAGTCCTGTAAGTTAATATTTTTCATTGACTGCTCCATTCTCTGAGAATGGAAAAGTTTTTAGATTGATTGTTTTTTTCCTGAAAGAGTGTCAATAATGATAACAACAATGTATATTGTCAAAGCATTTTCCATGGAGACCATTTTGTATAATATGAATCTTAAAGGAGAGAAAAGAAAACATGAGACATTTATGAATTTGTTTTGGAATTATTTGTTTTCCTTTGAAAGATTTCTATCTGTTCCAATCATTCAAAAAAAAATAAAAAAAATAATCACCATCTGTTTTGATTTGTAGTATTAGGGCCAGCCATTCAATCTAGTATTGCCTACATTCAATGCTTTTGAAGTTTATTAGTTGTGATGTGATGAGAGTCGAATATTTAAAAATTATGATTATTATTTTGTCAAATTCTCTACACCCAGATCCAAGTGATAGAGGATGACAAGAGAAATCGATCAGGTGTGTTTTGCACAGACACGAAAGGAAACGTGCCTCCATTGGTCACCACCACTTTCATCACGCAAGACCGAGGTGAGAGGATAACATCGTCTTAAGGCATTGGATATTTGATATTTATAGAACTTTTAAGATGGGCAGGGGATTGCATGGCTGCTGCTAGTTGTAACAAAAGTCAATTAATCACCTTTCACCGCACAGTGATACAGTCTTCATATTGAATATTCAAGTATTTGGCTTATTTAGTGAATTATCGGCTATCAAATCTATGAACAATTAGATACCTACAAAGAAAATGATACTTATTCAGATTTGAAGTTCTCATTGTTTGTCACCCAATCTTAGCAGGAAAGTCAAGTGACGATGGTACGTTTATAAATAAAGGTTTGGCTTTTGAAATAGTTGGTCAAAATTGTATATTTTATGCTATCAGTTTCAATGTTTATATATATTTTTTTAATATTTGATTTTGGCGTCTTTATAGTTTGATTGCAATGTATTTTTTTTTATCTTAACTATTTTCAGGCAATGCAAATCCGAGATTTCTCAGATCATCAATGTACAATGTTCCATGTACGGCAGACATGATGAAATCGTCCCACATACCTTTTGCTGTGGCATGTTCTCCATTTGCGGAGCTTGCTGCACAAGAGGTGAATATATGTTTTACAATGTTAAAAACATTTTGGTTTGAAAAGGTGTCAAATTTTCTCAGCCGTTTAGAATAATAAACACGGAACGGTGTGTGACCTTAAGAAACTTCTTTCTTTAAAAAAAAAAAATCCCCCCTCCCCTTTTCAAGAAGTTGATAGAGTCAATCAAAACAGCACATTTAAATTTTAAGGGGAAAAAAGGATTAAAAGATGGGCGTTTGTTTGGTTTGGGGGGGGGGGGTATGTGAAAACAATGATTGGTCATGCGCTGCCCTTAAAATGCCTTCTTTCTGTCCAAGTTATAAGTTAAGTTTGGGTTTGATACTGTTTCGATTTATTCTACAGTGAAATTTCACATTTTGAATATTCATCACTTGTCCCATTTGAAATTTTCTTTTCAGCAACCTCCACCAATGGTAGATTTAGGAGAGCTGGGACCAGTGCGGTGCAAACGCTGTAAGGCTTACATGAACCCTTACATGCAGTTCATTGATGGAGGGAGGCGCTTTCAGTGTGTATTTTGTGGTGCTGCTACAGATGGTAAGATTAACGCTTTTGGTTTGTTTTACTTCAATTTTAAAAGTGGATATTGCTTGGGTTTATATGTTTAAAAAATTTTCCTCCTTTAAATAAAGTGGGTTTATTGATGGGAAGAATTAAAATGCTGTACCAATGATTTTTCATTGGCAATCACGTACCGGTTTTTATAGTGAAAAATTAAAAGGAGTTAATGAAATAATAAATTACCGATCTAAAAAGCATCAAAGTTGGACGAACAATTTCATCAAAATCTTTACTTCCCGAATAGTGATGTCATATTGTAGGGAAAAATGATCTAAATAACTTGTCCTTATGAAATATACCTATAAAATTTGATATTCTTTATCCGTTTATTCCACATTTGCAGTACCAAACGAATACTTTGCCCACTTGGACCACACGGGTAAACGAGTGGACTGTTTCAACAGGGCAGAGTTGTGTCTCGGTTCATATGAATTTGCTGCTACCAAGGATTACTGTAAGGTTAGATGGCTTTGAAATCTTCACATTTGTGATACCATTATTAATATGGAAAGTGTGGTAGTCATACATTTATAGAAATAAATCCCATCGTGTTTGCCTGTTTGAGAGTTTATGCTTTGTTTTAGTTTTAGATAAACTGGTAAAATTAGTTGATTAAAAATGCTTCTTTTTTTTCTTTCATCTGAATAGCTGTGGTTTTAAAAGAGTTAATATATATATATATATATATCAGCAACAAAATTGCACCCATCTTCTCATTTACTGGTTATTTTTTTAATCAATTTTCCCAAAGAAAGAACAAATATTTTTCTGTGTCTTTTTCCACGTCTTAATTTTGATCTCTATACTCTTGTTTTGTTTTTTTCTTTGTTCAGAATGGAATACCGCCAAAAGAGCCAGCATTTATATTTATGATTGATGTCTCATACAACAGTGTAAAAAGTGGACTTGCTCAGCTCATTTGTGATAGATTGAAGTCTGATATTTTGGTAAATTTGCCAAAGTAAGTAACATTTTGTGTTTTAATTAATCAAGATAGGTTGTAATTTTGATGCTTTAAATTTATTTTTTTAAATTTGTTTTTTGTTGAGGTTAGGATTAATCTAGAGCTGTGATGACCATTATAAAAACTGTTTAAATGCGATAATAATATTAAATCATTTAAAAGAGAGGATATATAAGGATGCAAACTGATTATTTTACATAATTATGGTCAACCTCATTTCATCCTCATTTTGATCTATATCATAAGACTCTATCTTTTGTATCATCCGTTTTGCTTATTCGATTTATTTATTTAAAAATTATTTTTTTTTTACCAGGGAAACAGGTGCTGAGGAATCTGAGATTAGGGTAGGCTTTGTGACTTACCACAAAGAACTTCACTTTTATAATGTGAAGGTAAGACCTAAAGGATTGCGTTTGTTTTGGGTATTTTTGTTGACATGTTTGACAATTTATTTTGTGTGCAAAGAATGAGAAATGTTGTTTCATCTTGTAACAGTTGTATGCATTTCTTCCCGTCTTTGTCAATGTGAATTTTTTGCTTTCATTTCATCTTCTCCCCTCTCCATATCCTTCTTTCTCCTTATCCCTCTTTCTCTCTCCTCTTTCTTCATATCCCTCTTTCTCCCTATCCCTCTTTAAGTAAATCTGATACACAGATGTCTTGGGAGCGAAATGGCAAATTAGGTATAGGATAGCAGACTGTCAGAATGCACTTATGGTAGGGTTTCATTATCATGTTTCTTTTCTACCCTTACCTTCCTTTGTCTTTTTTATTATTTCCCTGGACTTGTGTCTATTTATAATTCAATATATTGTCCAACGCTCATATACGGAAGTGAATCCTGGACTCTAAATAGCAGTGATAAAAGTAGGTTACA
>JARDUL010092199.1:0-11482 GCA_030265205.1 Dirona pellucida | reverse complement strand
AAAAAGGGTAACAGGAAAAAATAGAAAGAAAAAAAATTAAAAGGGGAAATAAATATGAGTAGGACAAGATCATTAAAAGATTTTCCCCAGCAATTTGACCTCGGGAAGTACATAACAAAAAATAAATCATGAGATTCCTTACACACCATTGGAAAGTTGTTTGTCACCATACTTTTTACTCACAACAGACCGATCTCTGGGAAACGGAAAACCCAAGCAAACGTTTTTCATCCGTTTCAAAATTGATGAAATGATGTGGCAATACTAGAAAACCCAACTTCAACATAATTGTGACAAATCAGATTTCAGATCGTTGACATTGCTAGCCTTGACTCTATCATGACAAAGGAGGATCTTGTAAATTATGGATACTGGCAACATTATGTCACATACATTATTTCTACTATAGTTTTCACACAATGTTCTTGTTTATCGAGTCCCCTTCATACCACAAAAAGCAGTGTAGGGGCCAGCCATATGTCAAGCTCTGAATGGTGCAAATGACAAATGGAAGTAAGTCCAAATGTCAATGAGGACTTACACCGCTCATCACCTTACACATGGCTAGAAAGACTCTGCATCAGGAATTAAAGACGAGCAGGTGATGAGCCCACTGCGCCCAAATACCTTTACCAGTAAATTGGACAACAATGTACCATGAGGGGGGGGGGGGGCATTTGTGATCAAACAAACAAATATAATAATAATAATGCCAATTTAAACACGGACACTTGTTTTTTCTTTCGGGTCATATACTGATGCCACTACTCACCTTGTAGACGCACTCCTTGGGGTAGTAGTCATGGAGACGTTCCAGGAGAGAAATGTGCAGCTCTTGTTGCCTGGCAAAGTCAGAGTACACCTCGACGCTCATCTGGACGAGGCAAAAATGAGTAAACCAAACTTGAATTTTACTTGTTTGTGTTAGAAGAAGAAGAGAGGCACCACATAGCAACAATTATGCCACACCAAGTCGGGAAATAATAAAGCGACACATCAAGATTAAAAGCATGAGAAACATAACGGTAACGAGTCCCTATCAGAGGCGGCCTCCAAAGACGCACTATAAAATAAAAAAGAAGAAGAAAAATAAACTAAGTCAGATTATACTTCAACATTCGTCAAAACAAGACAAATATCACAGAAGTATTTTACAAAGTCTAAAGGTTCTGTTTTTTTTATATATGACCTTGCAGTGTTAAAAAGGGCCTTTGACTAAAAACTGAAATTAGAAATCCATGAGATATTCTCCAAAAGGCGTGCTTGATTGCTTTTTTCGCTTGCTTGTTTATCAAGTCCCCTGCCTTTATATTGCAGAAGCAGTGCAGGGTGCAAATGACAAATGGAAACAAATCCAAATCTCAACAAGGACTACCACCACTCATCACACAATTCATGACTGGAAAGACAGCATCAGTAATTCAAGAAGAGCAGGTGATGAGCCATAAGCATCCAAACACCTTTAACTAGTAAATTGGGCAACGATGTAACGTGAAGTCTGTGCATTTTTTACCAAGAAACGGTTTCCTGTTACCCTAGTGGTTACTCCTAAGTTACAGGATAACTGTAAGTTGCCCCCCTGGGCCTAAAAAGACATGCAAGGTACTTAACTATACTGAATAAACACCTAAAAATATTGTATTTTTTACAATCATTACAATTAATAATGGCAACTCAACAAAATACACTTCTTCTCAATGTGAAATAGCTTCTCTTATACGTACCTGCATATGATCTCCAGCAAACACAATCCTTGTATTTTCTGTGGCAACTCCCAAAGGTATGATTGTCTCGCACTCCAGTGACTGGCCAGCCTCATCAATGAAGATGTGTGTGAAGGTATCTGAAGCATAAACACCAGATGGTTAGGTTTATCAACTTTATCTGGTCATGCCCACTGCTTGAGACCCACAGAAAGACCATATGGACCAGTGAGGCCCCGGCACAAAAGACCAACTCCTGCAGACGACAGCATTTGTGGCCATGACAGGAATTGCCATTTAAAGTAGACATTGAAAGTTAACGAGAAGTAGAAGAAGAAGAAGAAGGTTTATCAATTAAAGCTTGTTCTTTATTACACTTGGAATGCAGACAAAAGGTCAAGGGTCAAGTCATGAGGCTTATTATATCAAACTTAAAACTGAAATTGAGAAAAACAAATTAAAGATACCGTAGACAAAATAATGGCAGGATAAAAAATTTGAATTTATTTAAAAAAAACCACAATAACCCCCCCCCCCCCGCACAATTAACAACAACAAACAAACCATCAATTTCAAATAATTGTTGTTTTTGGGTGTTTTTTTTATGTGGAGCACATACACAAGTCAGTGATAATTTACAAACATTTTCCTTAAAAGATATATATATATATGTATATTTGCTGCCAAAAGGCTAAAAAGCTGCCTGGATTTTTCCCAAGAACTACAACTTGCTCACGAAACGCCATGCCCTTACCCTTTGGCAAATCCAGATCAACTATTAAGCGTGCAGAGCTTAAGGTGACTATAACGATTTTGTGAGCCATGATGTCGTCCATCGTCGGAGGCCTGAAAAGGCCTGCCCCGGGACCTTCATGTTCGAGCAGAGTAAATCTCAGCACTTTCTCTGGCACTGTCTCGATCCATCTGTATTGGTGCATGACTCGTAACGGAGGCGCTTCCTTGACGTCGTGCAGGAACTCATTGATGTAGATATCGGCAGCACTGAAAATATATCATGATAAGTCATTTTATTCTTTCTTTTAAACAAAATATTCTTTAATGAATAATAATTTGGTTTAGAAATCATAAAACTTTGATCATGGTTTGTATTCACCAGCAATTTCCACATTGCACTGCCTTCGCTATGGGATATTCATGTCAAAGTTTGTTGGTTTGAAGTGAACCACATACCTGTTTGAATGAGTGCACAGCAGAATGCGGGTGCCTTCTTGTTTCAAGACTTGCAACATGGCCTGTGCTACAGTAAATGTTTTTCCTGTTCCAAATGGTCCCACAAGTAGAAGCGGGGGTAGTTTAAGATCTCTGCCAGCCAATATCATCTTCACTGCGTCGATCTGTTTCTCGTTCAGACATTTCTTGCTGTTACCTCCTTCAGCGACACTGAAATAAATACCAATTACAATTAGAACAATTTATGTTCATAAAAAAACCCAACATTTTTGGTTCTACAATGAAAACAGAGATAAAGTGATGATAAACCATTAAACCACAATGGGTTGTAAAATTCCTAGATTAACACAAACACTGAAAAATTCATATAGGATGTGAAAAATCAAGGTAAAAGTTGACATCTGATATTCACTACAATGTCAAAGAGTTATTTTACTCATCCACCTTATATGTTTGTAATGACTTCCCTGTATTACCGCAATGAAAAAGTGAAGGAACCAGCTGCATGTCTCACCAAGGGCGGCATACAAGACGGCATTATGTGCAGACCAGACCCAGATAACATTTTCACAAATAACTGCAAGTCGATGCCCCCGTCAGCTCTCAACGCCCAATACAGTGCTGGAAATTCTATGAATCCAAATTTCTAAGACAAGCAGGGAATCGGCCCACTGTAACATTGACAGAGTTAATGAGATTTTGAGGCTTAACCTAACCAAACTAAACTGAAGAGGAAGAAAGAGTGAAAGGAAGTAGTCGGGCTGTCATTGTTAATCAATCTATAATATTGTTCTCATTTTGATTATTATGTTATATTTACATTGTCTTTATGAGGGATTGGGTATTGCAAAACATAGTCCATCCTATCTTATCTCATCATCTTATTTTATAACAATATAACATACACATCCTCCAGCTCTAGTTTTGACGGCATCTTCTCCAGCTGAGGGAATACAATGTCAAGAGAGGGAAGCCGGTCCACTGCTAAATGTCTCTCACACATGGGAAGCCTGTTCAGCTGGAACTGAATCTGCAAGTGGGCAATGATAATGACGATGATAATGATGATGATAATAATTAAAGAAAAAGAAGAAGAACAACACCAACAACAACAATAATACTAATAATAATAACAATAATGATAATAATAATAACAATGATAATAATAATAATAATAATATAATAATAATAATATAATAATAATAATAATGATAATAATAATAATATAATAATAATAATAATAGCAATAATGATAATAATAATAATAACAATGATAATAATAATAATAATATAATAATAATAATAATGATAATAATAATAATAATAACAATGATAATAATAATAATAATAATAATAACAACAATGATAATAATAATATAATAATAATAATAATAATAATAATAACAACAATAATGATAATAACAACAATAATAACAACAATAATAAAACATAAAACAAAAACCAAAGAAACATGTTTAACCAGTAAGCAGCCAGGGAGAGACTAACTAACAGGCACAGTTTACCTGGGCACAAAAGTCCTGGTCGCATTTTAGGCCAAGGTCCTTCACACAGGCACCGGACAATCTCATCAGGATAATGTTCTTACACTTGTCTTCAATGATGGCTTCGTAAACCTGTAGAAATAAAGGAGTGAATGTGAACACTCGGAACAATTTTCCAACGCTTTTTGGGAATAGGCAAACACTCATAATAATAATATTAATAATAATAATAATAATAATAATAACAATAACAATAATAATAATTCTTCTTTCTTTATCAATTTCCTTTCTACCCTCCAGTGGTGTAAGGTTAATAATAATAATAATAATAATAATAATAATAATATACGTTTATATAGCGCTTATTCACGATCATCATCATGCTCTAAGCACTTTACAATAGCACATGATGATGATCAACTAGAGACATGAGAATGGATTACTATGACTGCCCAAACACACTTTAAAGTTTAATTGAATGCGCATGCACCAGAGGTCTCACGAACATGACGTGGAGCAGGGCATGGAACCTACAAGTCATCCTTTTTCATTCCACGCCTTAACTCTAAAGCGTGCGTTGGATGCTCTCAGTGGCTTGGACACTCTCACTGTCTCACAGTCATTCCGCTAATGTGGTTTGGCCATTCTAACCGTCCAACAGCCATAATGTGGTTTGGACACGCCAACCATCTGATAAACTAAAGAAATAATAATCCAAACCACAATTATAGTAGAATTATCCATATTTCTTCAACAATTTTACAGTCGTTTTCGCATGTTAGCAGCAGCCGTACCTACATTGCTACCTGCATCCCTGACACCAGTACCCAAAAATAGCTGTAGGAAGACGTGAAAATATCTCCCACGTTACAGAGTTAACGACCACACCCCCCAGTTCTTGTGACGTCAAGTAAATTCACATACCTTCCCTGGCCTCTCCTTTCTGCCATCTGCAATCCACGCTACATCCGACGACTGAAGAATGAGTTTGCCAGCCATAGAATCGTCAGACAAATCATCCGCTAATTTCAGGCGTGCAAACAGTTCCCCGTCCACTGCATATCTGACCGTGCATCTTGTGTGGGGCTGCTGAACAAACTGCTTTTGTAAATTCAACAATGTTGTCACATTGAATCTGAAATGAAAGAAGGATGATGACTACATTACCCACAGGGGAAACATTCAAACCATTGCAATACAATATAAAACACAACACACAATAAACAGAAGAAGAAAGAAAAATGTTAAGAAATAAAGATAAAAAATGCAAAGAAAACGAGCCAAATATACTGTACAGAAGAATAACATATATACCTAACAAAACTTAATAATAACAATAACAATAATATTTAATAATAATAATAATAACAATAATATTTAATAATAATAATAATAACAATAATATTTAATAATAATAATAACAATAATATTTAATAATAATAATAACAATAATATTTAATAATAATAATAATAATAATAATAATAATAATAATAACAATAATAATAATAATTAAAATTTCTTATAGCGCCACTTCTCATTTTCAACAAGGTCTGGGCGCTTGTCATTTAATAATAATAGATTACTAAAACATGACACACGTATGAAAAATAAAAATCTAAAATTTAAAAACTCTAGGCAACACATTCTATTGTGATATAATTATAGGACATTTTTTTCCTATATTTCCTCATTCAAAGCCCTTTACACAGCCCGTCAGCGGTAAAGGCCAGAGGGTGCCCTTCTGCCATGAAATGGCAAACGGAAAAAAAAATATCTGAAAACATCAGCAAGACCAAAGATAGACCAGTGAGTCTGAAATCATAGCTTGCCACCACTATATATATGAAAAAAAAAGTCTAAAATCAGAAAAAGCAAAATGTCTGAAATCCGACCTCAGCTATGAATATGGGAGGAACATGGCCACCAGGGGCCGTAGACGCTGATGCTACGTTAACTGATAAGACATTTGAGCAAGCAGTGAATCACTAAAATATGTGATGTCAAGTTTTGAATAAAATTCAGTGTTGAAATATGTCAAGTAGGCTTGTGCCAAAATGTGCAAACAGTCTTCGTATGGACTGTGAATACACGGGCGCTGGTCAAATTAACAAAATCTACATCATGAACAAAAAACAAAAAACCGGAATGAGAATGACGAGAAAGGATGGTGACGACGAAAAAGACAGTACCTAGAGATGTACCCTAGCTGTGCCATCTCCTCTATGTACAGCATTTCGTGCATCCAGAGACGGTAGTTGAGCTTGCCGAGTGGGTGCCCCACCCTCCCTGGGTGGCAGAATTTACTGTCTGCTCGCGGTAGGGTGTACTTGGATATCAGCGCTCTTTCTACATCTGTGCGAGTAACAGGTCTTGAAAAACACAGAGAGAGAGAGCTATAAATTTGTGTAATAAATATTGTTCACTGTAATTTTTCAACATTTTCCCAGGTGGCAGCTCTCAGTTGTCATATAACTGAGTAGTAACCACTAGGGTAACAGCAAATAGTTTACTGGTTAAATGTATGGAAATCATAGTACATTGATGTCCAATTTACTGGTAAAGGTATTTGGACGCAGTGGGCTCATCACCTGCTCGTCTTTAATTCCTGATGCAGAGTCTTTCTAGCCATGTGTTAGGTGATGAGTGGTGTTCCTCATTGACATTTACTTCCATTTGACATGTGCCCCCTTCAGAGCTTGACATATGGCTGGCCCCTACACTGTTTATTGCAGTATAAACAACTTTTACAACATTGTCATTTTTGTAACACGTTTAATGTAAAAGAACAATATCTAATAATAACAGTGTTTCTCCTTCTCAATGTTACCGCAAAACTATTTTTATAGCACCCCCCACCAACATAAAAAGCGTAATTTCAGACACAAAAGAAAAGCCATTTAAGATACATAAAAAAGCGTAATTTCAGCCACATAAGAAAAGTGTCATTTAAGATACATAAAAAAGCATCATTTCAGACACATAAGAAAAGCGTCATTTAAAAGAAATAAAGAAAAACGTCATTTAAAAAAGACACATTATAAGAAAAGTGTCATTTCAGAAACAAGTTGGGGAAACCTACCTGGGTTCAAACGGAATGAGGGTGACAGTCTTTTCGTTCCACCTGTGGGCAGCGGTCAGAGTGATTTCCTTCATGATCTTTTCAGGGTCAGCGGCCGGGGCCGACTCCACCTGCACCTCCCTCATCAAGATGGCGTCGAATCCAAAATCAAACACGATGCTTTGTCTGAACGTTCCGTAGATGTCCGTCTTGAAAATAACCTGGGAATCCATTTTTGAAAAATCAACATGCAATGACAGCACAAAATAAATAAATAAATAAAATTCCATTTATTCATCCTAGTGGTGGTGGTGGGGGAGGGAGAGAAAAGAGAAAGAGAGTTGTTTTTAGGGTTATTTCTGAGGATAGACTGGAATAACCCCGGCATCAGTCGCAGTACAGTGCCGCAAAGTGGGATCAAGCAAGGTCTTGAGAAAAAATCCAGTGCTTCCACTGCCTTCGTACCTTTTTCTTTTCTTCCTTTATGAAATTCAAAATAATGACTTCCCTCTACAATGTCAACGAACACTTTCATTACAACGCTTTCATGCTAAAATTTGAAGAAGATGAAAAATAAAAAAAGTGAGCCAATGGGAGATAATAATAACAATAAATGGCATTTATGAGCCAATTTTTTTAAAAACATGCGTTTCCCGGGGGAAATGTGCCACTGTAAGCGCTTACAGCATTGTGGTGATCGTGAATAAGCGCTATATAAATGTACACTATTACTATTATTATTATTATGTGTTAATCATGCTATATTTTTTAAGTTTGATGCCTTTCCTACTCAAACTTAGAATCTATGTAAATGTCTATTCATTCTACATGTTTTAAAAATTGTAAAGCAACTTAAAACGTATTAACTCACTTGAATCTGACCCATTTTCGCTTCACATATGCCTATTTGTGACCAATCCCGCAACACTTGCAGGATTAGACTCAAGTGAGTTAATAATTATGCAGCGCTTATTCACGATCATTATGCTCCAAGAGCTTTACAGTAGTAGCTCCATTTGGCCCGGGAAACATGCACATGCCACCATACATACCTTCACCCTGTAAACAAACTCCCCCTGGCCCTTGGAGTGGGCCTCCTGGTTGATCCATTCTTGGCAAAGCTTTTCTATGTTCTGGTACTTCTGCGTTTTCCTGGGTCCCACAGAGATGCTGGAGATGTTGAAATAGCTGCGGGTGCTGTCGGTCATCAGAGCCACGCAGTGGAGACACAGCTAGGGAAAAAGAAAAAATAAAAAAAATTGACTCAAAATATAATCTGCTGCCCTCCTAATTTACATGCTCTGTCTACCCAATCACTTTGTAAAGTAAAGTAAAGTTCCCATGCCCAATACTGAGCGTAGGGTATCCAAGTGTAAAGATTTAAATAATACCAGGCATAACACGGCATAGTAGGGTAGTTTGCCATTGTTTTCCATGCCGATTTTACTCCAGCCAGATCTGAGAAGACCTAGCTACCCATTTTACTGCTGGGTGGACAGTGAGGACCATAAACAATATTTGCACAGACTGGGAATCGAACTCAGACCACCTGCGTGGCAAAAACTAATCGCTTTATTGACAACACTCTCTCTCAAGAAAATCGCACCAAGGAGTTGTCGTAATGAAGCAAAAAATAAGGCAAAAATAACTTCTGCTATTAATAATATGTCATACTTAGTGACCTTGAAAGTGTGCCGCAGCAAGGTGTGTTGTTTGATTGTTGTTAGTGGGTAAAGAACAGATTTGATTGTTAACAAATAATATAATCGTAACACAGCAAAAATTGTGTATATATTCTTAGATACCCTAAGCTCACAAAACAATTGGCAAAAAAACCAAAACAAACAAAAAACCACAGCTAGATATAATTTTACAAAGTTATTGGGTTTTTTTTTTCATTTTCAAAAATGAAACTGTGAAGCAATTAAGATTTTCTGAACGATGAATATAAATTCTTAAAAAACCCAAAAACATCTAAAAACAGAAAGGTTCTGCGAGAGGAAGGGGAAATGGAAAAGAAAGGGGGTGGGGGGTGGAAGAAATCATCAATGGACTGTCTTGTCCTATCAATATCAGTATCTTATTTAAGACAGTACATTCTCAGTGAGGAGTAGTCACAGATAGTTTAGTATGTTAATATTCTGACACTCATCACACATTCAGCCGTCTTTTACTATCACAATAAAAGTAAAAGGCAGTGAGCGAAAAATCGTGACTCACTTTGCTGGTGACAGTGAAGGTCCATGCATGTGTAGATTTTTTCGACGACACATTGACTCTGAGGTCAGAGTTGACATGTACTTTGACAAAATCCAAATTATCCACGACCTGATCAAAACGAGAAGGGATAAAAATAATATGAAGACAAATCGTCTGTGAAAATGACAAATTGTGTAAGTCCTAAACAAAATTGGTTCACTCTTTTTTTTGTACCAAAAAAATTTGTGTATCCTTCTCTCTGCCCTGTAAATTAGCCGCATTGGAAGGTTTCCAATCGGTCAGCGTGCCTGGAAAAGGAAACATATTTATCAGTAGATCACCTGGAGCAAAATGAGAATGTTACAACGAATCAATTTCTTATTCTAATGTCTCACAAAGGCGTGGTGTTGCTGATCATCGGGCTAAGATAAGACATGTTCATATTGTCCAACAACAACAATAACAAAAAGTCACATTTTCATGGAGTTTTATGTGATTTGTATACCAAAACACTTACTCTGACACTCAAAACTTCCCCTCAATCTGTTTTCTTCCTTCCACACAGTCACTTCCAAACATAAAGACAATTCCATAAAAACTAAAAAAGTAAATACAAACATGCATCGATTAACCAGAACGACGCAATCACACTGAGAAAAATGTGTCCATGTCAAATGTTAGTGATGAGACGGACTCAGGAGTGTAAATGGCAAACAGAAAAAAATCTTTAAAAACCCAGCGAGACCAAAGATAGACTAGTGAGTCTGAAATCATAGCTTATCGCTAGCATGTTATGAAGAAGCAAAAGGTCTAACTAAAATCAGAAAACGTAAAAAGTCTGAAATCAGACAAAATCTAAAAGATATACACCCCTGGACAGTAAGAATTTGACGATTTTTATTACGATCGGAATGAGTTAGTATAATTTCTGCTTTGACTTACCGTCATTTTTGGTGACTCCTGACACATCAGCTTCTCCAGCAGTTGTTCGATGTAGGTACCTCCGTGTGCCCTTGAATCCGACTGCTGCAGCTGCTGCTTTCTTTCCGCGATCCTATAGTTCCATTCCAAAAGTTCCGCATCAGAGTGTGCCTTTGTGCATTTTTCTCCAAATGTACAACGACCGGTTTCAAGGTACCTAAAAAATATTTTGTTTGATTAAAAAAAAAAAGAAGAGGTCATGTACAATTAACAATCCGTTTCAAGGCAACTAAAAATATTCTGTTTGATTAAAAAAAAGAAAAGGTCCAGTTCTAAATTCTAGATTTCTTCAAATTTGACAATCAATATCTATAGACTTTTGTTGTTGTTGAAGGATTGACTTGAATCAGAAATCTTAGTCTATTCAATGTCATTTGACAATTTCATCCTGACTAGCGGTTAGGTCTGGGAGTATTCTCATAACAGTGATTCAACACAATCTAATTATGTCACTGCTTTCTTATGTAGAATATTAAACTTTTCAAGGGTTTGACCTTCTGCTTGTTTAGAATTGACCAGTTGTCGGAATCATTTCATTATCTTAATAATTAAATCATGATCAAACAACTAAAATTGTCCAAGGAAAAAGACGCATTATAGTAGAAGAGCAAAAATTACTCGACATAAAAACAGAATTTTCCCCCTGTATTATAATTGTTGAGAAGTGTTTGGATCAAATTTTCAGAGAGAACATTTAATTCTTAACGTAAGAATTTGAAATTTGGCAAAGGTAAGTTGAGAAATATAGGAGTTATTAACATAAAAAATAATTTATTTTACTTGTACTCGTGGTGATCCAGCAGGACGGACACATGAAAGTACATTATGTGTGTGTGTGTGGGAGGGG